>LLCB01000328.1:0-61833 GCA_001414345.1 Hymenoscyphus infarciens | reverse complement strand
CCTCCTCCCCCCTCCTCCCCCCCTCCGAGCACACCAAAAGTTATACCCGCCCTTCCCTGTCGACAACCAGGAAACTTGCGAGAGAGCACGCACGTCTTTCCCCCAAAATCACATCGCGAGTAACCCCACGACCTCGATCGGCATAAGAAGTCTACCGGCATTGCTGTCCAGCCCTGCATGAGCAAGTCTCCCCGTACACTCAAGACCCAACTGGTATGCTCCCGCCACGCATTGAGCATCGTGACATTCCTCTTCCTCTCTCACACCTCCCACACTACATTCCTCCTTCCTTCACATCAACATACTCGGCAGCCCAGTCCCCCCACCACTCTGCAATCAATATCTTTGGCTAATCGATAACTTGCCGTAGATTGTTTTCAGATCTCCCATCACGCAGGCACCACGCAGGAAGGAAGCAGGACTCTTCTTGGACCGGAGCTATCCACGCATCCCACTTCGCAATCACTCCACCACGCGAACACGACCACGTTGCCAAGGCATTGAGAGAGCGTTTGTCATCGGCTGCGTAGGAGAAGACCCAAACCAGGACCACCCGACCACCTACATCGCAGTGGATACATTAGCAAGCCAGCATCCCATGGTAGTATTATAGGTGGCCCATCATGGCGACGGCCGACGAGCATCCTGAACGTTCAAGTGTTCACGTAGCACCTCTGACCATCCACAAGGAGAGAACAACAAGTCGAACTTCGAACCACTCGAGAAATATCTCCTCGAAAAGCAGTGTTCGAACTGGTGGCTCGACGAATAGCCAGTCCCAAATCACACCTCCCGCAACACCGAATGGCTCACAGGAGGACCTCAATCAAGAAATGGAGCCTGCAAACCCAGTCTTTCACAACTTTCTACGCGCCTTTTACCCATTCCACCCCACATACGCCATCTCAGATTCCACGGTGACACTACCCTTAAACGAAGGCGACGTGATATTGGTTCATTCGATACATACAAATGGTTGGGCAGATGGGACTCTTCTGGTGTCTGGTGCCCGAGGCTGGTTACCGACGAATTACTGCGAGGCGTACGACCCGGACTCGATGCGAAATCTATTGAAAGCGCTATTGAACTTTTGGGATCTCTTGAGGAGTGGGTTAACAAGTGATAGTGAGGTTTTTGGAAACCAAGAATTCATGAGAGGAATCATCGCAGGTGTTCGATATTTACTAGTGAGTACTAATGAGGACGAGTTATGGTGTCGGCTGTTGACAAGAGGGCAGGAAAAATCGAATTGTTTAACGCGCGAATCAGCTTTTGTGCAGGGAAATGATGGACTTCGAAAGAATCGCAAGGCTCTGTTGTCCGACCTCTCTTCCCTCGTCAAGACAGGCAAAAGATTACAGGAATATACAACTGATCCTAGGCATGGACAAGCGGATCAGGATGATGTGAACAACACCATCGACGAAATGATATTAAAGGCGTTCAAGATTGTCATTCGAGGGGTTCGATTCCTGGATGTTTTGGAAGACGACCTGCGATCGCGTCAACCGGTTCACCGGGTGATGGCGACTGTAGCAGAAGAAGTTTACAACCCACCGACGCCTCCCGCGGATTCAACGTCATTTGATGGTTCACAGCATGGCGACCCTGCATGCGATGCTGCATCCCGCAGGACTTCGAGTCGCAGTTCGGCAAGCGGTTTGTCTGGCTCGCAAGCATCCGAAGAGCAAACGCAGCGGCAGTCACACAAACGCATGTCAAGCGCTTACTCGTCCAACGCACCATCATCTCGGCCACTTTCCATGACCAGGCCAGCTTCCGTTCAGCCCAAGAGGCAGTCAATCTCCCACCGTTTGTCGCTCACGGCTTCAATACCAGCGGCCCAAAGACAAAACTTGGTATCAGAAAGGCTGAATGTCAGCCACGATACTTTTCTTTCATTTCTGGGTTCATTTATTGGTCGGTTACACCTCCAGTCGCAATCGGCAGCGGAACTTCTCTTATCGGTTCGACAATCTGTCACGGCAGGACGAGAATTGCTCGTGGTGGTAGAGGCGATATGTGCGCACGACCGTCAGAGTGCCGAAGCATTAGAGGCCTCGCGAAATGCCATGTACGACCGTATCAACAAATTGGTGGTTGCTGCGCGTGATATTATCAAGGCCTCCGCTATCGAGGGCGAAGACGTGGTGATGCCTCAACAGAATGGTGGACTCCTCATGGCTGCAACAAGCTGTGTGAAGGCGGCAGGAGAGTGCGTGGCAAAGACGAAATTTGTCATTGAGAGAATAGGGGATTTTGAATTCGAACCCCAAAGCGAGGGACTAGGGCTTGACGTTGCGTCCATCGGTGTCGTTGCGGAGGAGCCGGTCGAGGACACCAAAGTACCAGAAGCTAGTGAGGTCGAGACTCCATCGTCACCAACTCCCCCGGAGCCCGCCAGTCGGCCGCCGCCGCCACCTCTCATCATTCCAAGTTATGAGAAACCTCTTCCCGATGTCCCCTTGAGTTCCCCGTCACCCGATGTTGGTGGCATCGCCGCCAAACACCGCTTGCCTGCAAAGTCAACAGCAGAAAATGATGTCCCAGAGAGCGCAACTACTTCTTCAGCGGGTACCAGAAGAGATTCCTTATTACCACCACTACCAAAGATGACAAGCCCATTGATGGGCGATGACAACAGCCCATCGGAGCGGTCTTCGCAACACGACAATGATTTTCAAACCTCCTTTAGGTCAGGTAGTATCGCAATATCGAGTTCGGGTACCAGTAGCACCTACTTCAGTGGGATGCGTGACTCTGAATCCAGTATGTTGTCACAAGCATCAACGCGTGCCACCACACCAGATCATTCAGCCTATGTTCCACGAACTCAGCCCTCTCTTTCTGACTTGAGCATAACTGGTAGTCAATCGACCCTTGCTGATGAGATCGATGAGGGCGAATCAAAGATGCTCGAAAAGACCTTTGCCCATGAATTACTTCACAACAAGGAAGGCCAGATTACTGGTGGGACTCTAGCAGCTCTGGTGGAAAGACTCACTACACACGATTCCACCCCGGACGCCATGTTTGTCTCGACTTTTTACCTAACATTTCGACTGTTTGTCACCCCCATCGAACTTGCTACTGCCCTGGTAGAGCGATTCGACTACGTTGCAGAAAGCCCACATATTGCTGGCCCTGTGCGGTTAAGAGTTTACAATGTGTTCAAGGGGTGGCTTGAGTCGCATTGGCGGGATCTTTCTGACCATGAATCTTTGACAGTCATCGAGCCCTTTGCAACGGAAAAACTCGGAAAGTTCCTCCCTGGTGCTGGAAAGCGATTATTGGAGTTGGCTCAGAAAGTCACCTCAACCGATGGTCCCTTGGTCCCTCGCCTCGTTTCTTCCATGGGAAAGACATCCACCTCAATTGCGCAATACATCCCCGCTGACACCCCCTTACCTCCTTCATATATGAGCAAGAGTCAAATGAGTGTTTTAAGAAACTGGAAAATGGGAGGTAGCAACCCTACCATTCTCGATTTCGACCCTCTGGAGCTTGCTAGACAACTTACAATCAAGGAGATGAACATCTTCTGCTCCATCATGCCCGAGGAGCTGCTCGGCTCGGAATGGACCAAGCGATCAGGGTCGAATGCGGTCAACGTCAGAGCAATGTCAACACTCTCAACTGACCTTTCCAATCTTGTGGCAGACACCATTCTTCAGTACGAAGACGCCAAGAAACGAGCAATCATCATCAAGCATTGGATCAAGATTGCGGCCAAGTGCCTCGAGCTCAACAACTACGACTCCTTGATGGCAATTATCTGCTCCCTGAACTCTTCTACCATTGTCCGATTGAAGAGAACCTGGGATATGGTATCGCAGAGGCGAAAGGATGCACTCAGAGCTCTGCAAGCAATTGTAGAGCCAGACAAGAATTACGCTGTGCTCCGACGGAGACTCCATGACCATGTCCCTCCTTGCCTTCCATTTGTTGGAACATACTTGACTGATTTGACCTTCGTGGACGCTGGGAACCCCGACACCAAGCAACTTCCCGGAGTGGGCGATAGCGAGGGAATGCCTGTCATCAACTTTGACAAGCATACCCGAACAGCCAAGATCATTGGCGAGTTGCAACGATTCCAGATTCCCTACCGGTTGATTGAAGTTCACGAATTGCAAGAGTGGCTACAAGCACAGATCGTCCGAGTCAAGTCTTCCCCCGAACACGAGAATGTGCAGCAATATTACCGCAAGAGTCTGCTCCTCGAACCACGCGAGACCATGCACGCAAGAACCAGCCCAATTGAAGGACAGAATCCCTTCTCAACTACCACTCAGAACCAAAAGTTCGACATCTTTGGATGGACACATTCCAAGGAAAAGACGCAGTCTGCCCCTACATCAACTGTTTGAAATCCGCTGCGCTCGGACACCTTTTTACGAATACTCTCACACGACACACCTCTTTCATGACGATCGACCGATTGATTTGATACCCACTTTGAATAGCGTTTTAGCGAATGATCTTTACGGGCTCGGCGAAAACAGGCGTTACAACGGATGGCTCACACCCGATCATATTTGATCATAGCCTATTTCTTTTTTTATTTTTTGTCCTTTTTTTGCTGCAACACATTCTATTGATTGAATACTACTTGGCATTCGCGGCTGGCTGCTACACATCGCATTGAACAACCTTGCTCCACTGGACACTACGAGCAATGGGGGAATCGAATTTGGAGAATTTGGGCATTTCCCCGTGGGCTTATTGACTAATTGTATACACACCATTTTTTGTATTGTTGGCTGGTGGTGAATACCTCGCTACATGCTTGCTTTGGCATTTGAGCATTGGTTTTTTTCCCATATAATTTTCTTCTGGGATGGGGGGTTAGGGGGAAAAAAGATGATGCTGTTTGACATGAGTGGGGCGAACAAAAACCAAGAAGTTTGGGCTCGCGCCTACACAAAACTTGTTTTCTACCATTTTCTCGTTTTCTTTTCTTGTACACAAAATACCATCCGGCTCTGTCTCCTTCTACTTTTATTTTCCAATGGCTTCTTTGTATCCAATTTGGTGGTTGTGTGTAATGGCTGGCTATATTTTCGGGGGAAAGGGAAATGGGGATTCAATGGCCAAGCGAGCAGAGTTGTATGATGGGTATGGTGTATATGATATACTACCTGCCCTCGATGCTTTGGAGCATGCGTGCTTATGTCTGTTTGTCTACCTTTTTAGTTTACAGAAATTAAAATGAAAAATGACACATATGATATAGATAAATGGTTGTTTTTTTTTCTTTTTTCTTTTGAGGATTTCGGAATGTGACTGTGAAGTTTGGTGGAATTGGGGCTTTTGGTAAGGAGGAGAATGGGGATGTATGGGATGGAATTTGATTGGACCAGATGGATGGAAAGAGGGGGGGGGGGTTCACTACTTGTTTTCTTTTTTGTTTTCTTGTTTGTTTTTGGTCAGTGGAAGTTTGTGGTATGGCTTTACTAGGTTAGGTTACTTGTAGCTTACTTAGTGGCTTACTCGGTGGCTTACTTGATGGCTTACTCGGTGGCTTACTTGACAGTTTACTTGATGGCTTACAGGCAGGTTACTCATGACCTACTGGTTTACTCATCATACTAGTTTCCTTGTGGATTCCCGATTTACCACTAGCTTACTAGATACGTCACTTCCCAGCTGAGTCGTCGAAAAAATCCACCATCTCATTCAATTCCATGTACTAGTTAGTACAGGGCGAGATAGAGGGCTTTGCCTTGGTGATGCGACTTGCCTGGTGTTGAAGAAACACGTCTCGTAAAGCGGTGGGTTTGGAAACGCGGGTTTCTGGGTCCGGTTGTTTTGTGGTTGAATTTTTTGCATTGAAAGACTTCTTCTTCCTAGTATTTCACTACCCCGGCCTTTTTTTTTGATGATTAATTTTTGGTCGTTTTTTCTTTTTTTTTTTTTTTTTTTTTTTTTTTTAGGGGGGGGATCGATGGTATGGTATGTTAGTTGGGTCTTGAGATTAAGTGTTGCGATGGTTCGTTGTAATTGTTTGGATGTTCTTGGTATTTTGGGGAGGGGGTGGACGGGCTTGTGGCTAGAGAGATTGTAGACGATAGGTACTTGTTGTTAAGAGGTCTTTGAGAGATACCTATCTAGCTGTATGCTATGAAGAAAGTATGTGTCTAGGAAAGATTGTGTGAGTGTGATTTGGAAGGTGAGAGGATGGGTATTAGGCTTGGGGGGTGGTTGTTTTGGTTGTAGGAGACTAGTTGACTTTGGAGTTTGCTTGTAGGTATCTTGCGGGTTGGGTTGTTCTTGGCGTTTTTGTTGGGGGGATTGGGGTTGTTGGTGGTGGTGGTGGTGGCTCAAGAAAAAGACGAGGAAAGCAATTGGAAACAAGCACCCAATAGTGTGGGCTCGGCAAAGATGAGAAGGAATGTCAGTTGGTTAAATGAAGAGGACAATGCCATGTCAAGAGTGATGGCTCCCGAGTAAATTTTTGTTATTCGATGTGGTTTCACTTCACCAGACCAGACTTCAAAGTGAGGCCAAATCACTAGCTGCGTGTACTAGGTTGCGGTTCGCAAATATCTGGACGCTATGCTTTAACACTAAGTCAACCTTGAACTCTTGGAGTAGAAGTGTGACTTTTCGGAGTTAAAGACATCCACGTTGGATACGCTTTGGCGCGGGCCCCATCATATTACGATCTGGGACCTCAAAGGAACCACAAAGGCCATCTCTTCTACACAAGAAAAGAAGACTTACCTCAGGTTTTGTTGAGTTGTACGATCGAGACGTCCAGGTAGGTAGAGCAGAGAACACGAAGACTTGGTAAGAAACAGGGGACCTTTTTTAACTCCCAACTTAAGCGTTAGATGTGCCCTAGTACCGCGTTGACTTCCAAAAGCTCTCTGAATGTTTCACAGCATCCATAATATCGACAACTTTACAAAAGTGAGATTTCTTGTAACTTGGTAGTTTACGAGATTCTCAAAATCTACTAGTCTTATTTGCGTCAAAAGGTCTGCTGGTTGTTTGGAGTGCGAGTCATCATCTTATCTAGAAGATAGTTCTCAAAGTGTGTGGCTCTTAAGCCACAAACTGCCTTTTTTGGATTTTTGGCCCAGTTGAAGGTATTTTTAAAGTTGGCTAGAATACCCGGAACAGGAGAACTATTTACTGGATAGTAACTATCTTTAGTTACTTCTAAGCCTCTGTCACGATGTACTCGCAACACAACTGAACACACTTTAAACAGAAGAAGGAAAGAGAACATATGCTCTTGGGCTCCTGGTGCACGATTCATTCATTCACCCTTCTTTTGCAGCTGTTGTTAATTCAGCTTGAGAAATCTCCTGCTAGGACACTTTTTCCAGAAAGATATCCGAATGTAGGTAAAGTCTTAGCACTGATTTATGTATCGACAACTTGTTGTAATTTAGATTTTATAACTTTAGAAAATGGACAAAGAATTGTGTAACTGCTTACGGGGTACCCTAACCTGGGTTATAGGGAACAAAGAGTGGCGGTGCATAGTCGCTGGTGGAGGTGGAACTCGAGAACAAGAAGATGCGAGCCATAAAGCAATGGAAAATGAGCAGCACGAATACCAATTCGTCAAAGGGAGAGTAAAATGCCATTCCAAGTGGAATAACTAGGTCATGTGAATCATTGTCATTCTCGGGCCGCAACCAGTATCAAATGAACTAATAAAAGTTTCAACCTTCTTATATCAATTAAGAACCAAGATTAAGCCTAAGCTAATACAAACTCATGGGCTTTTCACTACTAGTTTCTTCATTCCACCGTCTTGTGCTCTAACAACTTTAGCTTCTGAATTTCTTGGTATTACGCCTGCTTTAGGGCCTGTTTGGCTCGTGCTTATCTAGGATATGCACCACCAAAAATCAGGAGGTAATATATCTATAGATGCACCAATTACATATATACACCAGTGTTTAGCATACATATTTAAAAGTGATGCAAATCCCTCGGTTAACCTCGTATATCTTAGTGCATATATAAATAGGATATACACCACCAAAAAAAGATTTAGACCTTTAGAAGTATAATAAATCTTTAAAACTCCATACATATATGTTTTCTTACTACAAAGACACCTATCTATGCCACTTACTAAGAATATACACAAGGATATATACCACGAGCTAAACAACGCTTACTATATTAAGGAACAATTACTAATATACACCAACCTATACGGGGTCACTATTCAAGACATCTCGTCAAATACCCATACATATATTTAAATAATTTATACGAGCCAAACAGGCCCTCAAGTGGGTGTCTAAATATTTTTTTAAAATTAGTTTATATGTAGAATTATTTTAAACCTAAATTTCTATAAACATAGGAGACGTTAGGGGAATGAATTGTCTTGTGGTAGCCATTTATTTCCGGGGCTTACTGATAATGGGAACTCTCTCCGGACCGGGTAGTACCTTGGCTATATAATTGTGTAAAATCACTGTACTGTTGTTTAGCGTCACCCTAGAAAGAATTACAAATGTCAAATTCCTCCAGCGATGGTGAATAGTATATCTCGTTTAAGCGCGATGAAGAATTGTCTGGCGGCTTGCTTTTCATGGGGTTTAAGACCTAATCATACAAAATCGTGACATAGAATACTCCATAGAATTGGTAATCTTTTCATTGTTGAGTATTTCAATAGAGAAGTTTTTATGTAATGGGAGAACATGGATAAGATTTTTAACAATTACTTACATATACAAGGCCATATTTCAAGCACCGGTCACATCGAGACCTTCTATCATATCTAATGGTATTCGATGTCATTTCAATTGATTTACTACTTTAGGAATGAAAGTAGCTTTCCTCACGAAGTGAAAGATCAAACCATAAAAGAAAACGCCCCAGAGGACAGCCAGGTTTCCCTAAAAAGCACGACCAACGCAATAAAAACATCGTTGCTATAAAAAAAATAGTACTTAATCACTTGGGGAAAAAACACACAAGAAGCTTACCAGCAAGATAGTGCGATTTCCAGCCATGGCAGCTTGAATCTCAGCCACTTGTTCTTCGCGGCGAAACGCGGTCCACCATTGCTAAGATCATTATTAGAAAGATACCCTGAAATTGAGATGTATAGACTTACGCGGATGACCTATTGTCCATAATCATGGTCATCGCCTCGAAGGCGGAGTTCGCTGGCCAGACGAAATATTTAGAGGTAGGTGAAGACAGGAGTGGCTACGGACTTAGCTCTAAGAGCAGCAATTTAATCGAGATAGAGAGCAAGTCCTTTTTGCAACTAATTCATTTTTGATTGAGTAAGTACTTTCGAGCACCTAAATTCAATCAATTAATTCCGAGCAAGCGACCCGAGCAACTGCTTTTAAGTAAATATTTCCGTGTAATTAATTCCGAGCATATGTTTTCTCGGAGATATATTTTCGGATATATTTTCGGTTGCTCAGACAATATCAACTCAAAATTTGAGAGCACTTTATGGTGCACTACAGCTATTTCCCAGCTATTTCCCAGCTGCTTCCTAGCAAAAGCTCGCCGTTCCCGTAAGCAGGTTCACTATTTCAACTTGCACGTATTTCACTAGGTACTCAAGATTGAGGAACCGTACCGTCTCATCTCTATAAGCGAGGGCTTGAGAAAGTAGGATACGAGTGAACTAGATGGTAGTGATGAATTTGAGAGGGCTCAGGAGAATGAATGCAACTCAACTAAGAACAAAATAGAGAAGTGAAGACATGGTGACCAGTTTTAGGATTTTAAGATAGATATATTTTTCACTAAGTGTTTGTGAGAACCTCGAAATCAATCCTGCCATTGAACATGCCTTCTCCTTCTTGCTTGGGGGAGGAGAAAGGCTCCCAGCCTTTCATCATTGCCATCTACTAAAACCCCTCCTCTCACACTCCCCAGTCCAAACCTTAGGTCCAGGAAACCTATAAGGCTTAGGATACCTCTTATTATACTATAAAAAGGCCTCATCCCCCGGCTTATAAGCCCTCGGAAAAGAAACCAAATCCTCCTTCTCCGGCAGTTTATTCCCCTTCCCGCTGACATCTAATTGCGCACTATTATGGTATAACTGATATCCCGCTGGTAGTGGTGGATCAGCGGCTTTATCTGCAGGGTAGAAGTAGATAACTTCGGTTCTGAGGAGGTATTTTCCTGGGAGCAGAGTGGAGGGGATGGTTGTTGGGATGCCGGTTTGGTTTCCGTTTTGATAGCCGTATTGGTGCCGGCGGCCGAAGATGCGGCGGTAATGTTGCCATACTTGGGAGGTGGGATGTCAGACTCGTGGATAGAGGTGGAGAGTGAGAGACAAGTGAAGGGTGGGAATTGCCGTTATCGTAGTGTGTGTGATTTGTGTTTGTGCTGGGGTCTGTTTGCCATTTTGCGGTGACTAACTGGGGAGTTCAGTAAGTCAATTTGTAATGAAAGAGGAGCAAGAGAGGGGAAAAGCTGACGAACAGTTTTCCGCAACCAAACCATCTTCCAGTCCATACTCATTAACCTTGAACCAAACATCTCCAGTCGGTTCCCATCCCATGCAAGAATCGCCTGGGCATCTCGCCAAATAATTTTGTAGAGGCCCATCAGTGTGAGGCCAGACTGGAACCTGTTTTAGTCAGTATGCGCTTTTTCTGATCTCCATTTTGCGTTCAGAGGGAATGTGCCACTCAGAAAACAGCCCTCATATTCCAACTCCCTCTGATGATTTTGATCGAAATCTGGTGTATCGTAATAAGCCGTGATTGTTTTCCCTACTTCGACCGGAGCATGTAGAGTAGCTTTGAAATCTGAATAAGCTGCTCCGCCATCATAACCACATGTTGTCTTTGGAGGTGCCATGTCGTAATTTGGTTAGTACCACCATCGTCTTTGGATGGAGTCTCTCGACATGTTTGCTACAAGTGCAGGAATTCGGATTAGGTTTCTGAGTCCATTAGCTGGGAACTTGATGAAAATAAGAGACGTCATGAAATGAAAATTAAGATTGAGGCAGGGTGTGATTTTGGTACATACCCATCGTATTTTTCGCCATCAATATCGTAAGTATACACTCCACCATGTGCCAAAGTGCCTACGACGAAGCAGGTTGTAAGAGTAAAAGTGCCGAGCTTCATGATGAAGACTTTCAGAAGAAAGTGCGGAAAGATACCCTAGAACTTTGAAATTATCTATGTGGAATACCTAAAACTCTTATAATTCGGACTAATCGCAAAGAAGCATATTCTCCGATGTGTCCAAAGTGGACAAAATTGTATAGCCAAGCCATTCTAGCTATATCCCCCCTCAATTCTAGCCTGAGCGAATTTGTTCACAGGGGCCAAATTCATCTTGCCTCGATTTTGTATCAAGAGATGGTCATGGGAATAGAAAAACAGAGCGGAATTAAGCACCATATGCCTAAATACCCGGTCTGTGTAACGTGGGATTTTAAATAACGTACATGATAACCAATACCATCTTGTGATTTGAGTGGGTCGGAACTGGAAATACTTCAAAGTTCGTCAATAGTAACAATGTCATGATATAAGCCTTATTGAAAAGCGGATACAAATATGGCAGACCTTCCGATGCACTCCCTGGCATGTAACGTGTAGCTTTCTTGTGTGAAAAAAGAAGTCATCATAGAAAGAGAGTTTGTAAGTTGTATGCTCAAGTCCTCGTGCCAGATGAAGCAAAATCGCGAAGAATGCTTCAAATTGGTAGTCTAACGCGCCGGTTTGATGTTCATTCAGTAAGGTGCTCACCATACTTATGAGGAACAAAAAAGGGAGAAGTACAAAAACGAATGGGGGACAAAACTGAAATCCCCTTGATTCTCCTGACCTCCGGACAGTTGAGTCGGGTCTCTGAGAATGGCAGAAGCGAGTCTCAACTTGAAATATTGGGTTCACGTCTAGGTGTCGCTGGCTACTCATTGAACAGAGGGTACACAATGTAATGACAGAAAAGATTAATGATGTACGCAATCGGGATTTGAGCTTGGAGGAGGTGGTGGAAATCCGGATATCTCGGGATCTGAATGCCGTGGTGATGGCCTGGAATGGTGGGGTGTTGACTGCCAGAACTCACTCACTCCACTGTTGACAATGACCCCGCACCAAGTTGGTCAGCTACAAAAGCTCATACGATCAAACGACTCATGATGATCTTTTACAAGAGTTTACTTACTTTGAACAATAGATAGTTATTATTCAAAATGTCGCAGAAACTCCGCCTCGCAGTCGCTCAATCATACACCCTCCATACCACCGCCGAAACCATCGCAGCTTTAGAGCAGACCACGAAGAAAGCTCAATCACAAGGGATTGATCTCATCCTCTTCCCAGAAGCCTACCTCGGAGGCTACCCACGAACAGCAACGTTTGGCGCAGCAGTTGGCGCGCGAAGACCTGAGGGTCGCGAACAATTCCTACACTATTTCAAAGATGCTGTAGATTTAGGGGACACCCCCGAAGGGGCAGGAAATCAATGGGTCGAGAAGAGCTTGGAAACCCCCAAGGGCGGCATACGCGGTGATGGAACGAGAGAGGAGCTGGAGAGGATTGCGAGGGAGACTGGCGTTTTCGTTGTTACCGGGTTGGTGGAGAGATGTGGAGGGACTTTATATTGCGGGGTCGTGTATGTTTGTCCCAAGCTTGGGGTTATTGGAAAGAGGAGGAAGGTTATGCCGGTAATTCAACCATTGTTATCCATTCAAATCACTTGTGAATACATGCTAACTTTTCCAAGACAGGCAGCGAAAGACTGATATGGGGCCAAGGCCAACCATCCTCTCTTCGAGCGATCACAACTACAATCAAAGGCGTTAGGCTGACTCTCGCGGCTGCCATATGCTGGGAGAATTACATGCCATTGCTACGTCAAGCATTGTATTCTCAAAACGTCAATTTGTACTTGGCACCAACAGCTGATGCCAGACCTACGTGGCTGCCCTTGATGCAGACAGTTGCTTTGGAGGGTCGCTGTGTAGTGTTAAGCGCAAACCAATGTATGACCAGATCCAACATTCCGGAGTGGATCACGACAAATGAGCAGCAGGCTTCTACGAATGGAAAAGAGGGGACAAATGGAACCTCTGTCCCACGCTTTAGAAGGAAGTCGACAATTACAGATGAGGAAGGTAACGAAATTGTCTTGCCTGGAGAAAGACCAGTCGCATCAAAACTGAGAAGAAAATCAACAACTACAGAAGATGGCAACGAAATTGTCTTGCCCGACGAAAGACCAACCGTAGCAAAGTTAAGGAGGAAATCAACCATCACAGAAGATGGACATGAAATCATTCTCCCTGGCACCACCACAGAAGAGAAGGGGAAAAAAGTCAAGCCAACCGAATCGGAATATATTTCGAGAGGAGGTTCCTGCATAATATCGCCACTGGGGGAGGTGTTACGAGGTCCACTTTGGGATGAAGAAGATGGTTTGCTCGCTATCGATGCAGATTTTGATGATTGCCTTCGAGGAAGACTTGATCTTGATGTTGGAGGAAGCTACTCTAGGTATTGCATGCGCTGACCCCCTTTTCCCGGCTTCTTGCTAACTTTCCGTAGAAATGATTCTTTTTCCTTGACGGTGGAAGGGTTGGATCTCAGCCCGCCCCCATGAATTCAGAGGCTGATTCTTCACACCCTTCATTGGTCAATAGCATACCAAACAGGAAACCCCGCCCCCGCCTTTCAAGGGGCAATAAAAGTGGCGTTTGATAACTGCCGTTCTTCCAACTAATTTCAACGATTGAAGAGTTATCTGTGATTGTCTTAGATATCTAGCTAGGTTACGACTTTGGAACAGCTAGATTACGACTTTAGAACAACGAGAGAATCCAACTGCCGGGTTCATTGTTCATCGCGAGTCGCAGTTGCTTTTTGTTTGGTGTTATGGTTGGGCCGTCTTTCTGATTGTTTCTCACTCCTTGAAATGAAACGGTAGCATTGCAGCACGCACTTCACATGGACCTCGGATCGGCTCCTTGGAGGCCATCCCCGACTCGTGCACCCGTGCATAACCAGATTTTGGAGTCTAGTCGCGATCGCCTTTGACAAAACACCTTCAATTGAGGTTTATGTAGCCTCGTAAAGCATTCACGATGCGCCCAGTAATTGCCATTGCAATCATCCTTTTCGCCTTCGTCACTATTACATATAGATTCTACGATGTGCACTACTCCGATACCACAACCGCTGTGACGGAGCCATATCACCCCTCGGATGAACTCCCACACACCACGACACCTTCTCCCGTAGGGAGTGAGGACGGCAAACACGATTTCGAGCCTTCCCATTCATCAGACCCTCCCTCAAAATCACAACCCTCAAAATCCCCTCCATCGATACCCTCTCCGTCGAAATCCCCACCAGAAGAGAGTTTATCGTCAGACTGGGACCCTACCGTGACGCACCACGAGGTGTTCTCCGTCTCTACCGCAGACAAAAAGTACTTCCGCATCGATTTTGGAGAACAATTGGGAATCAACCCCAACCTCATCCCACATCCAATCTTCAACGGGACTTGGATTGCTGTTGCACAATTACACAACCAGCGCGCAGTTCCTAACTCCAACTTTTTCACGGAGATAGTTTGCAATGTTGTATTCAAAAAAGGAAAGTTAGTATGCGATGGTCCAACATCCATCCTGCCCATCGCGGCTACCGCTGGACCCAAGGAAAATTGTGCAGACCCAGACAAAGTGCCGGTCTTCTTTGGCTTGAGTATTGGACCCCACGATGCGAGGGTTTTCTACGGACCTGAGAGGCCGTATGCCTTGTACGGCTCGATTTCGAGATATACATGTTTTGGGCAATGGATGTTGGATTTCAGGATCTTGGTCGATTGGGGCGTGGAATTATCCATGATGAACGAAGACATACGTTTCAGAGAGGCGACGGAGGTCGTGAGACCTGCGCCATTCGGAATCATCGAAAAGAACTGGTTCGTATTTTGGGATTCGAACGACACCATGTACGTTCACATGGATATCGCACCAAAACGTGCTTTCGCAAAGTTGGAGTACAATGGGACAACGGGGAAGGATCTGGCGCCCTTGGCGGCTTCCAAAGATGAAAAGTGCATCAATGAATTCATGCCAAAGGTTTCTAGGGCCAGTGAGCATTTGGAAGGCATCCATCAGGCCACGAATTCTTTGAAAATTACCCTCTGTCTACGGGCAGATCCAACTTGCAAGCCGGACGACACCAACACGTTCATCATGACCATCTTCCACCACAAGACTTTCTTCAGCATGCACGGAGTCTATGATCCCTTCGTCATGCTCTTTAAACAAACAGCACCATTTGAAGTCCACGGCATTTCACAGAAACCAATATGGTTCCATGGCCGAGGAGGTCCAGGCAAGGGTCGGAAACCAGATGCTCTACCACAGGAGCTTCACGCCTCGTGGAATCAAACCGAGATGCTTTTCACAACGAGCATCTCATGGAAGCAGCAGGGTCAGAAATATCATGGGTATCTTGATGATGTGATGTTTGTGGGCTTCGGGATTGAGGATCGCGATACGGGAGGCATTGATGTTATGGCTGGGGATTTACTAGGGGGTATAGCCCTTTGTCAGAGTCTGTTCGATTGATAGGTGGACTTGTAGCATACTCTTGTATACACAGGTAGGATATCCTGGGCGTTCCGATAAGAGTAGAAACTCTCGGGAAAATAAAAAGCGTTCAAACTAGGCCGCGAGTGCCGTTGGGTGTTATATTTGCAACATGCAGTTCTCATTTTTAGGAGAAGCAAGTGTGGCTAGTCGGCATGAAAATTTACTCGAAGACCATGCTTGCAGTAATTTGGCTGACCGAGGACAGACCTCAACACGTATACCTCAACCTAGATGAACTAAAAACTTGGTACTAGTGTACACAGTAGCACATAGCTAATTCGCATCCACCCATATTTTGGTTTTGGTTTTACAATTTTTCTACGTAGTGTTAATCCAGGTTGCGGTTTTCATGGGTGTATCGCTGTGACACTTATCATGATATTAGATTCCCTTCTCTCTCATGTGCTTTTCCCGTGTCATTTTCTTGGTGTTGAGGTGCGCAAGGATCCCGAGGTCGCCACTGGTGCCAGTTCGCTTCGCACCTTCCCAGCCCAGCTGAGCTCGAGGCCTAGGCTGGGGTCTTCGTGGTTATTGGGCGATCCGTTGCCAGTATTATTTCTAGGGGAAGGCGCTATAACCTAGTCAAAACTTTATGTGGCCGTGTGTTGGACTCGAAACTCACGATGACTCGTGGGAAGGATGACCTGGTGGAGAATACCGTCCAGCCGCACGGGACCATGCGATTTCAATTCGATAGATCGCTTCATCTAGAAATGATGGAATTTTGTTATTAAAAAATCTATGGTGAGGGGGGGCTGGAGACATTTGACAGATGTGGCTTGAAACTCGGGGAAAAGACAGGGTTGCTTGCGTCGAAGCTGTTCCTCAGAAGAGAAAGACTAGTTGGATTTCCGCCACTAGGAATGTGCATCATGCGGCAAGCCACAGCGGGATGACGAGTCGAAAGTACTTGCTTTTATTTCATTTCCTTGCAGGCCCCTGCCCCAGCTTTTGTTGTACTACGTAAATGGTTAGGCTGTTGATCCTTCCCATGTTTTGATATGATAGCTGTTCTGTTTGCACCTCAAAATCGACTTTTTTTTATAGATACCTATTCGCAGGTTTGACATTCTTTTTTCCCCTTTGTGAAATACAGAATTTGGTGGGTTGGTAAATGTATTGAGTCTTCTGCCAAGCAAAAATGGTATGTTCTCTTCGCATTGGACGAGTCTTCAAGGTCGTTCTTCGATATGGTAAACAAATTCGCTGACGAGTTCTCGCAATAGTCTTCATCACCCGCTACCAAAAATGCTGGCTCTGGCACGAGTACTGGAGCATCAAACTCGCTTTCGGGATTCCTGTCGACGTTGATCCCGGTTGGTGTTCAAGCAGGAATATTCGTCGCGCTCTTCTTCCTTTTCCGTAATCGATTCCAGCGAGTTTACCGTCCACGAACCTTCCTAGAAACACTACGCGATAGGTATGAACCCCGCGGGAGCTTTATTCTGCGTACACTCTTTTCTTCAGATATTCTAGGACAATTATCTTCCTTCTTCGGGGACGTTTAGAAGAATTTCAATCCCGAGTCCAGGATTCTTTCAAACGCTCTAAGAGAAGGATTGCAATTGTTCCAGACTCCTGGAGAATAGCCCGATTCTATTGTTTTCCCTCCTCCGTCTCTTTTAAACAACATTAACCGGCGATATAGTGAGAAATCAACGCAGTTACCTCAGGGGAAGTTTGGCTGGTTGAAGAGTTTTCGAAATATCCCAGACGAGTATGTTCTCAATCATCAATCGCTTGATGGTTACCTTTACCTGAGGTTTCTCAAGATGTTGGCATTTATATGCTTCGTGGGGGCTTGTCTTACGTTTCCGATATTGTTTCCGGTGAATGCGACAGGTGGAGGAGGACAGACTCAATTCGATGCTATTTCTTTTTCGAATATTGGAAAGGAAGAGAAGAATCGATACTACGCGCATGTCTTTCTTGGGTGGATTTTCTTCTCGGTGAGCGTCTTTAGGCACTCCAAGTCTGATATCAAGTTCTAACAAAAGCAGTTCGTGATGTATGTTGTCACAAGAGAAACAGTCTACTTTATCAATCTTCGCCACGCATACCTCCTCGCTCCTTTCAACGCCGCAAAACTCTCGGCCAGAACGGTTCTCTTCACCGATGTCCCTGACGAGTATATGAGCAAAGCAAAGCTACAGGAATTATTTGGAACTTCCCTACACCGAGTCTGGACTTCCACGGATTGCAAAGACCTCGAGGACTTGGTGGAGGAGCGTGATAAAGACGCCATCAAACTGGAAAACGCAGAGATTAAACTATGCAAAACTGCTAACAAGAGGCGATTGAAATGGGAAAAGAAAGGAGATAAGCGAAAGGACGGACCTGCAGATGACGCTGAACTCGCCTCTCCTGGATCAAGATATCAGAAGCAGAAGGATCGCCCAACGCATCGTGTAGGGAAGATTCCATGTATGGGTCACAAGGTTGACACGATTGATTGGGCGCGATTGGAACTCAGAAGAATCATTCCCGAGGTCGAGAAACAACAAAATGCGCATCAAGTATCGAATGCCAAACTTGTACCAGCAATCTTCATCGAGTTTGACAGTCAACAAGCTGCGGAAACCGCTTTCAGACGGATGACACCCAAAAAGTCTCCGAATATGAACCCCAGGGCGATTTCAGCAGCTCCCAGTGATATTATTTGGAAGAACTTGAGGATCAAAAAGAAGGAGCGGGCCACGCGGAAACTTGCTACGACTGCCTTCCTTACGGCGATGATCATCTTCTGGTCTGTTCCAGTCGCGGTGGTTGGCGCCATCTCCAACATTAACTATTTGGTTGATAAAGTACCTTTCCTTGCTTTTATCGATAAGATTCCACGTGTGATCCTTGGTGTAGTGACTGGCCTTCTTCCATCCCTAATGCTTGCTATTTTGATGGCCCTCGTGCCGATTATTTGCAGATGTAGGTCCAACCAAGCACCCAATCACGATTCTACTGACATCATTCCTAGTCATGTCGAAGCAAGGTGGAGAGGTAACGCTTCCCGCCGTAGAACTGAAAACCCAAACCTGGTACATGGCCTTCCAGGTCGTTCAAGTCTTCCTCATTACCACCTTTGCTTCTGGAGCTGCCTCCGTTGTGACTCAAGTCATCAACCAACCTGGAAGCGCAACGACTTTGCTAGCCGAAAACTTGCCCAAAGCCTCTAATTTTTTCATTTCCTACATTATCGTTCACGGTCTTGGAGTCGCAGCAGCCAATTTGCTAAACATTGCCGCGCTGGCTATGTTCACCGTGGTTGCACGGTTCGTCGACTCAACCCCCCGAAAGATGTTCAAGCGCTATATCAATTTATCCGGTCTTGGTTGGGGTTCACTATATCCCAAATTTGGAAATTTGGGTATCATAGCTATCTCATATTCCATCATCGCCCCTTTGATTCTCGGATTTGCCGCTATCGCATTCGCATTTGTTTACCTAGCAGTACGATACAACAGTCTCTTCGTTCTTACAAACAACATCGATACCAAAGGGCTCGCTTATGCCAAGGCACTACAGCAACTAATGGTAGGGGTTTATCTAGCAGAAATCTGTCTCATCGGGCTCTTTGCTATCAACACCGCGCCTGGACCAATTGTGCTTATGGTCATCTTCCTCGTCGGAACAATTATCTATCACATCACGATGCACACAGCCTTCAAACCCCTCATCCAATACCTTCCCGAAAGCACTTCCGGCACCAACCAACGAGACCTCTTCGTAACCAGAGGCCATAAAGCCTACGATGCCACGACAAGTCACTCTCCCCCCACCGGACCCCAAGAAGCTCCTAAAGCCAACACTTTCTCCGCAAAGAAAGCAGCACTATTCAATAGATTCTTCGACCCAAAGAACTTCAAATCTCACACCACGGTTCAAAAATTAGTTCCTGATTGGGCACCTCCTTATTATGAGCAGGAAGAGAAGGAGTTGGCGTATTTCAATCCTGCGGTTACTAGTCCCGCCCCGGTACTTTGGATTGTGAGGGATGAAATGGGGATTAGTGAGCGTGAGGTTAGGGAGACCAGGGATGTGATGCATTGCACGGATAAGTTTGCGAGGTTTGATGAGAAGGGAAAGGTTGTCTGGGATGGATTCGGAGGGATTAGAGGTGAGGGAGGTGATGAGGAGGAGGTTAGGTTGGAGAATGTTCCGATTTGGCAGAAGAGGGTCGATTATTAGGAGGGAGGGCCTTCGTCTATTTTTATGGAGAGTGACGTCGACTTTGTAGAGTATTGCATTGTCAAACTTTGACTCAGCATCGACAAGTTGGCGTGAAGAGCACAGAAAGTAGACACTATGAAATTCGGCCAATACAATTTGTTCTGCATGTACTCAGGGAATTTTTCAGGGTCCTCAGAACTGGAGCACTCGTCTAGAGCATCTACATGAATGACAAAATGAGGCAATTTAGCAAGCGCATCGGATGTAAATAACATCCTTCAGCAGATTCTTTCAACCTGTAGTGGCTATTGCATCTTGCACTCCTCGCATGAGAAGGTGCATTAACTTGGCGTATCTCATCGCTAGTCAATGGCGCGGGGATAGCCATGGTGTTTCCCGGAGTGCTGTCGCGTGGAATCCGAGGATGTCAAGCTACAAGGCCCTGGAGTCGTCGTAAATGCAGTAGAAGGAAGCTGTGGAGAAGCGACCGATAAAGCAGTGGAGGGTGCATTTTCGTGATTACAAAAATCAGTTGAGTGCAGCAATGACTGTAACCTTGCTTGTCCGTCTTTCTAGCACACCCTCTCCCCTCGACGTTCTACTAGAAGACATTACGACTTCCCACTCGAAATACCCATAACCTTAGACCAAGTGAAAGAAAGGACACACTCACCGAGTATCTTCATTTCTCGCTGTCGAAGAGGATATGGGGCTTCTGAAAGGGTGTTTAAGCCACTCCCTTACACGCTTCAAATGGCCCTGTTTTACGTCTCGAGACTGGTCCATATCGAATAGATGATCAACGCAGATCTTAGAGGACTGAGTATGGCTCTTCAGTTGACTGAGTTTGATCCACGGATCGCGTTCTTTTAGAACCGCTGGAGGGTCAAGGGAAACGTAAATGTCACGATAGTTGAGCTGAAAATGAAGCAGCCTCGACGCCCGGTGCAATGGCTCAAAGTGGCGTTTCACGAAATGCGGGAAAATGTCTAGAAAAAGCGACATGTTAGGGAAACTTCGAGGACGAATGTCGATCCTTTGAAAGAGCAACTGGCAAGTATCAGTGAGAAAGGGGAAAAAGCAGAACTCCCCCACCTGAATAAACACGCAAATAAACAAACAAGAACTCCAACCCCTCCTTTCTAATACCTACCTAGTTTCTCCGCCTTCTAATACAGCTCGCAATCATAGCAAGCCGTACACAAGAATTTGTCGAATTGGTGTTAAAGAGGGTATTCTGGGAGGATATTATGTTTGTTGCAGCGTTGTTCTACAACATCTTTGTGAGAGGGTGTTAGTATGTTATAGGAGTGAGGGACTTTAGGGTTGGGGAAGCGAAGGCGGAAAATAAAATGGGCCTGAATACCTACTTGTATGAAGTACAAACTTCCTAAGGAAATAGTCGGTCCGGTGGTACGCCTAACTTGTATATGCCATGATTATTATTTATTTCTAAAGAGTGCAAAAAGTAAGAAAACCCGACAGTGGTAATCTCCTTCATTTCTCTCTAATTTCCACATCACTCCTTCCCTCCCCCTCGCGCTTCCTCCTTCTCTTCACTTCCACTAAGAAACACCCCAAAGCTTCCAGCAAAAATCTCTCCCTATGCCTCAACCTCTCCTCAATTCCCTCTTTCACAACCTTCTCTATAACATCTCTCAAAGCCACAGAACATGCCTTACCCTTCGGAACCAAGAAATCTTCCGGTGAAATCTCAATCTCTTTCCTTTCTTCAAACCCGGTTCCAAAAACACTTTTCGTCAGAGTCCTATCTTTTAATATCCTCAAACAGAAAGAGGTAAAAAGCCTATGCCTGACTAGGAATTCAAGGATAGAAACCATAGAATTCGACTCCTCAACAAGACTGTTAAATAAAGTAACCTTATTTTTCCCAGACCGTCGACAAATCTCCAAAAGCCCAGAATTGATCCCCACCTCCTCAATCAAAGCTTCTTTCCCCATATTCTCAATAGGAGAAGAGGTCGAATCGTTGAGGGTTCGAGAATATCCAACTCTCGTCCTCCAAACCCAATTACAATAAGCAGATAAAACAATACAAGGAATAAGAAGAGGATAGCCCTCCCAATGTTCAGAAGTAACTAAGCTAGCACTACCACCAACAATACCAATAATGCCCATGATTGCTGCATGACTTTGTACCCTCCTCGTTCGTTGTTTTAATAACCGCAAGACCTCTTTTTCATTCGCAGAAGTGAGAGATTTGCGAGCATAATGTCGGTGATGCTCTGCTCTTATGATGATGAATAAGGACCAGAAAGCGTTGAATAGACCGAACAGGGCAACGGGCGAGTTACCGATATACCCAGAGAGTAAATTCGAAGCGTGATAGACTTTGGAATTCGCTCCGCCAATTGCGAGGAGTGTACCTACTCCTACCATCACAGCCCCGAAGCCCATGAATGCATCCATGCCTATCCGATCAATAATTTCCGTTCCCAATTCTCGGAAATTTACAGCTAGGTATGTATTCCTCTCCTGACTTTCTTCCCTCGCTTTCAACAGTTTCCGTTCTTGTTTCAGGAGGATGTAATTTTTCCGCGCGAGCACGATATCCATGAATGCAAAGATGGAAATCCACAATGCGAAAGTACCGCCTAACCCCATGAGCACGGCGGCAAATGTTGGAACTGGGAGTTGGTTCCAGACGTTTGCTGCGAAGTCTCCTGCGTTTGCTAACTCAAGGAAACCTACACCCGCGAGGAGACTGTTCCTTAGGGTGTTTTCGTTTGTAGGGAGCCATTTCTTCTTGTTTTTGGAAAGAACGAAGGTTGAATATTTGGACGTCCATGATTGGGATTTGGACTTGTCTTGTGGGTCTGGGGTTGCAGTGGTCTTTTCGGAATCTGGAGTGAGGTGGAGTTCTGATTTTTGTTCGAATGTAGGTGTTGTTGCTACGAGGGTTTTGGTGGTTGTTGATCTTGATTCTGCTGAGATTGGGGGGATTTCAATATCTTCAATATCACGATTGCTCGTCGACGTTTGCTGTTCAAGCGATTCCTTCAATAATTGCCTCCCCTCCGACTTGTTTTCTTCTTCCCCAACTGTTCTGTCCTCCTCTTGCGACCGCTCGGCCTTGCTGGAAGTCGAATTCACAAGTGCTTCGTTTATTCCTTCTAGATCCGCCATCTTGTGATTTCCCGACTCCTCTGCCAATAGCATTTCAGTTCGCTGATCCTTCAGTTCGATTGTTTTCCTTGGTTCGTCCTCGACTTGTATGTATGCGGGCTCTTCCTCTCGCCCTGGGGCTGATTCCATCGTTCGAACTAGCAGACAAAACAGACTACTAACAGCCGCATGAAAGAAAGGGGAAGACTGAAAGAAGCGTTGAAGAAAAGCCGAGTTCTATAGAGAAAAGTATGGAATAACAGTTGCTATCGTCGAAGCTATTCAGACGTAGTCAAAAAGAGAGATTATCGAAATCTGCATTCAGCGAGGAATGTTGATGAGGAACGAACAAAGGAAAATACTTGCCTATCGTACCCATACGGAATAGACGGCACACTCAATTCTTTTTTTAAAATAGTCACTAGAACACTCGTAGTCAGTTGATGAGATCTTCGTCCACTCATCAAGTTCCCAAGAAATGGGTTGTGGATCTCGGTCGGGCTCAAGGCTGAACAAAACAGGGGTCGCAACGTCATGCAGACCCTTTTTACCTCCACGCTGGATTCAAATCAACAACACCATCAATCTTCATGAATCGTCTTTTTCAACCCACATTCCTTTGCCAAACTTCTCGAGCTATAATCGAGACCTCTATCCATTTTCGAATCACCCCTACAGTTCGCCGATTCACCATGACCACCAATCTCTCCGCCTCATCCGAGGCGCAAAGGCTACCCGAGGGGTACAAACCAAGATATGTAGATGTAAGAGAGACATTCTTTCTTCTCAGTACACCTGCCATAGTCAAAACTGTGCGGAACTTCCAGTACAATTATATAAATGACCCGGGAATGTTTAGAAGAATTAGGAAACCGAATTCTTGATCCTCTCAAACCTTCTCGCAGAATGATTGTTCAGTAGGAATAGTTTTGGTTCTCCCTCTCATGTCATTGTATACAATGCAGGAAGAAAGTAAACTAACCTCACAATTCACAGTAGATAGGAATCAACCTCACCGATCCCGTATACACAGGACTCTACCATGGAACTCAACGGCACCCCTCCGATATCTCTGGAGTAATCAGTCGGGCGCAATCAGTAGGATGTACAAAACTCCTCGTTACCGGCTCCGATATATCAGAAAGTGGAAAGGCAATCGAATTGGCGAAGGAATACCGTATGCCACCCCTTCCCCGCCATCTCGGCATCCACCCTCTTACATCTCAACACCCAATCAAGTCAAGAACTGACAAGCAACAACAGCCGGCACAATCTACACAACCCTCGGAATCCATCCTTGTTCCTCCTCCTCTTTCGTCTCCCCCGAAGCCTCCTCCCCAATCATAGCCGAACTGAAAGCCCTCTACGAATCCGCACCCCCTCACACAGTCGTAGCATACGGCGAACTGGGACTCGACTACGATCGTTTGACCCTCTGCGATGCCCCCGCCCAACGACAGTCCTTCTCCTCCCAACTAGCCCTCGCCGCAACCCTAAACCTCCCTTTATTCCTCCACTCCCGCGCAGCACACGAAGATTTCGTAAAGATCCTCTCAGAATACACTTCCTCCCTCCCAAAACGCGGGGTAGTCCATTCATTCACCGGTACCATTGCAGAAATGCAGGAACTAGTCTCCTTGGGTTGGAGCATAGGCATAAACGGCTGCTCCTTAAAAACACAAGAAAATTTGGATGTGGTGAGGGAAATTCCATTAGATTACCTAATGTTGGAAACAGATGGCCCTTGGTGTGAATGCAGGGCTTCTCACGCATCGGCTGGGTACCTAAAAGCTGTGGAGGGATGGGAAGATCCGTGGGCTAAGGAGTGGGTCAAGAAGGAGAAATGGAGTGAGGGGAAGCTGGTTAAGGGACGGAATGAGAGTGCTTGTATTGGGAAGGTTGCGTGGGTTGTTGCTGGTGTTAAGGGGGTTAGTTTGAGGGAGATTTGTGAGGCTGCTTGGGGAAATAGTATTAGGATGTTTGGGCTGGGGGAGGGGGGGATGGAAAGTGAGTGAGGTGGTGGAAGTGATTGGAACGGAATAGGAGAGGTAGAAAGTACGAGGTGCATAGTTGAGATGGCTCGCATGTAGACATTGTATTAGCCAAGACATCGGAGACAAATGACCTCGCTCCATTTTCCACCCCACCATCTTCTCCTAGTCGACACCATCACAGGAACATTTTCCAACAACATTTTATACCTGATTCTCACTACATAGACTCATCAAAAGTTCATTATTCCTCTGAAAATCTCGACATCAAAATTCAGATCATTTCCTCGGGAGAAAATTCATCCACCAGAAATAATTTTACCAACTACTTCAGACAATCGAATCACACAAACCTACTTCAGACGAGCGTCCGAAAATTCTTGCATTCAATATTCTTTCTCCAGACAGTCGACACAACATTCTGTTTAAAACTACCAAAATCAAGTTTTCGTGTAATCCAAACTTACCAGTAAGCCAAACAAAATTTTGTGGGTAAGTCATTGATTAGCCTAGTAAGCTACCAAATACCGAGTAATCCAAGCGTCAAATCTGGGAGCCAAAATTGTTTGCGAGTAAGCCAGGAGTTAGCCAGTAAGCTGGTAAATAAGCTAGTAAGTATGCTAGTAATTAACGAGTAAGCCATCAAGTAAGCCTTCAAATTAGGTACTAGGGGCCAAAAACAAAGGGTGGGGGCCAAAACGGGTTCCAATTGGAGCTAAGCCAGCAATTACCCAGTAAGCCAAACAAAACAACCAACAAAAGTAAATCTGGATGAGTACGTTACCTTAGTTTTCCCCAACCGAGACTTGGACATTTGATAATATTTGTTTCTCGTTAACTACCATCATCATCTCTCCCAAAGACAAAAAAATAGAAAGTCCAAAAAATCAAAAAGGGTATATCTGCCGATATGGTGGTGCACCACCATATACCAAAACTCCAAACATGCAAAATGCCCCCAAATAAGACAGTTTTGCACTGTAATCTCACAACTCCATCAAAATCCCATCCACATCATGGAGATCGTGGAAAGGCATCACAACCCACTCCCTCGATTCCCAACAATCCTTCCATTTCTTATACGTCCCATCGAGACACCCTCCTCACCCGTCATCCAGCCAGGCATTCTTTCCCCATCAACAACGCCTAATTCAACCAGCTCTCTGATGCCAGCAAAAATATGTTCGCCGTTGAATTCAAAATCGATTTGGGGTCGGAACTCATCTTCGGCACCATCAACTTCCTCTTCCTCAGCTTGGTTTTCCAATTCTAATTGGACACCACTTTTGCGTCCTTTCTTCTTGACAGGTTCCTCATCTCCTAATTCATCGGCTAGCGGATATTCATTATCCTCAAGGTCGTTCGAAGGAAAAGGATCGCAAATTCGAATGACGAATTTCTCAATCCCTTTTTCGTCGTCTCTTTTCGCTGTATCTGCGAAGCGGACTCGTGCGAGTGCTTTTCTTCGTTTTACCATCCTTTCATCTTCCTTGATACTTCGTTTCAACCCACGTATAGGCAGCTTTTCGCCATCATTCCCCTTATCAGATGGCGAGGGCTCTGGAGTAGGAGTAGGTAATTGGAATTTCAAAGGGTTATCAGAACCATCCTTCTTTTCCTCAGCATAAATACTCCATCCTCCACCTGCGGAATTCGTTCGCCCCCCTCCTCTTCGATCAACAAGCGTTGTAAGACTTCGTGCAGAGAGGTTCGTGGATTCTAGTTTAAATCTTTCTCTCGGTCTAGAAAATGCTTTTGGTATCCCTTCCAATGTCAACCGTCGTAAACTCTTGTTATCCGCTCTCGATGCTGGTTGGCCTGGAGGCTGAGAGGTTGTGGTCAGGGAAACATAAACAAACGGCGAATCATCCGGAAAAGCGATGTAAAAAGTTTTACTCGAATCGAATGTTTGTTTTTGTGATAGGGCGAGGGAGGTATTGTATGGGCTTTCGACGATGAAAACGCGTAGGATGAGGAGGGGGAGGGTTTTGTGACGGTCGAGGTTGTAATGTGCTTTTACATCGGGAAGAATTTCGTTTTGGAGATTTCGGAGGAAGGTTGCGGGGTGGAATCGTGGTATGGAGTGTGGTTTTGAATTGAAATTTGACGTGTCGTTTTCTAGGCGGATAACTTTTAGGGCGGTCCATTTTTGGGAGGTGGGGTGGTCGTAGAGGTATTGCATATCTGCCATTGCTAGTTGGTATAATGTGATTCCATCTCGCCAGTCGCATTCTACTATCCGGTCGACTACGTCTCTTTTGCTTCCTTTTGTCGATTGTAGTTCGGTGTATGTTTCCCGAAGGGCGTCGAGGGACGAGGCTGGTGGGTAGAGGTCTTGAACATCGTCTTCTGTTTCTTCCTCTACTAGATATGGAGCTGTAACCTCTTGATTCCTCTCATCCAGCCAATCGAGTGCCAAGGATAGTAGTGATGGTCGTGATAATCTGCCTAATGTTTTGGCGACTGCGGGGTGTTCGGAGGGTATTCTTTGGGTGGAAGGGAGGGCTGATGTAGTTGGCACTGAAAGGGAAGACATTATTGTACAATATGAAGCAATATTAAATGAATTGTTGCTCAAGACTTGAAGACGCAAGTATTTTGAGAGATTGTCGCATGGTTGATGAAGCTTGTGATACCTGGCGCGTATTCCGACGCGACTTGCAGGAAAGGGTAGAACCTGGAACGCCGAGCATATTCACGTGCTTTATACCCCCACTAGCGCCGACCAATCATTCTCTTCAATTGTGAGACCAAGTCTTGGCGTGCTCTTGACTCGAGTCCTTTGTCCCGAAGCCGAAACAAAGCCGTGGTGCGTCGGTGGCTCCGATTGCGGGCAAGGTGGGGTGGCGAGCGGGCGATTCGTGAGCGGATTACAAAATATGGCCGAGGAGATCCAAGGAGGGAGGGTCCCAGACTCCCAGGTCGGGAGTGAAGAGTGAATCCAAGGGCGCGAGTGAAGTCATGACTTTTTCAGATGACGCTGTCACCAGTTTTGATACTGGAAATGTGCCAACTTCGTCGGCTAAGGGTCTTCCTCCGTTCAGTAAACAATGGGATCTTTTCATGAAGCTATTCCAAATATTCAATACAACCTTGGAATACTCGAGATGCAGTAACTCCCCTGGTGTCCATCCATCCACCAATCCCACCGAATTTTCCCCAGCATCCCACGTCCACGAACAGCCCCTCCGAAGCGCGACGGGAACCTTTAAAAGATTTAGTCATCCGACAGTGGGGCAACCGCAAACCTCCGACGCCTTTTCTTTTCCTCTCCATTTTGGTGTCTCCTCTTTTTCATCTTCTATTGCTTCCAACAACTACGACAAACACCACTCGTCCGTGACCCGTGACAAACGACACACGACAACTCGACAGGATTGAAGTTCCGAGTGAGTGGTGGGAGTGAATACGGGTAGAGAAGGTTATTGGTGGCACCCAAAGCCTTTCGTTTCGACAACTGCTTCCAGAACACGCCGCTTTTCTCGCTTGCCCCAAAAAGACGACAAAGGCTTTTGCCCGCAATATTACCACCACCACGCCCACCCCGACTTCAACCTCCAACGACAACTCCAACTCCACCTCGACTTAAAAAAAAAACAAAACTTCCTCGACCTCGATCGCATATCGCTTCGTGCAGCGCATCCATACTTCACGACCATCAACATCCTCAAATTCCCCCCAACGACTCGTCGCGAAAACTGCCCATCATGGCCTACAATGGCAGGAGGGGTCCGAATGTCTCCGAGTACATCGCGAACCTCAATGCGATCCCATCCGCCCAAGACCTTCAGAGCGCCCAAGACAACTTCAACCTCGACGATGAGTTGGCCATGTTCACGAACACCCAATTCTTCGACTTTGATTTGGGACAAGATGCCGCCGACCTACAAGCTACAAACTTTGGCGTCGAGGGTCCAGGCTCGGCTGCTGCTCCAGAGGCTACCGACATGAAGGCAATCGATTTTGGTATGCAAGGTAAGAGATCTCTGGATTTCTCAAGTCACCGCCTTTGCTCTTCTCTCCTCTTCCTCCCTCGCTGTCAGGCACAAGGTGTCATGTCCAGCATTCTATTCGCAATGGATCGGTGTATCAATAGACACTTTATCCTTTCGGATGTTTCGTCGCTCATATTACTCCTCCCCTCCTCCTGTTGCCCTCCATCATCTCCTCTCATTGGCAGTTCACGTGCACCACACGCTGCATATTCTTGCATATCTTTGCAGCTTGCTGCATGTCACCCTCCATCTCCCCATTTTCTCGGTATGGCTTAATCATCCCTGACGATTGCGTGATGTCACGTGTCGTGAGCCGAGGACAATGAACCTCAACTCACCGAATCAATGGGAATGCAAGACCTGCCTGTTGTGGTTACGAGGGAGAGTCATCGAGAACCCTTTCTCCGTGTATAACCGTCAAAGACTGCTCTTCTCCAAAACTTCTTTCGCAAAGCCAAAAAAAAAACAGCTATGCTAACCTGTATACCATGGCAGGAGACTTCTCTTTCCCGGTTTTCAATGCATTCGCTGCCCCTTACTCTGAGAGCAATGCCATCCCTCCACCCATCGATACAAACCAACCCATCTACCCATCATCATCGACAACTGTTGAATCTCCCTCTTCCTCCTTAGCCACACCAACCTCAGGATCCAAGCGGAAGGCTGACTCCATTTCACACACCTCTCCTTCAGCACCCGATTTTGAAGAAGCATCTCGTCTCGCGGCCGAAGAGGACAAACGCCGTCGCAACACCGCTGCTTCCGCCCGTTTCCGAGTCAAGAAGAAGCAACGTGAGCAAGCACTCGAAAAGTCCGCAAAGGACATGAACGACAAGGTGTCCGCATTGGAGGGTCGCATCAACCAACTCGAAACCGAGAACAAGTGGTTGAAGAATCTCATCACGGAGAAGAACGATAACAAAGAAGATATCGCCTTGTTATGGAAGAAGTTCAGTCAGGAGACTAGCGTCGACAGGAAAGGTTCCGAGCGCAAGGACGGTGTGGGAACCAAGGCATGATTTTGACAAGAATTATTTTTCGTCAAATTTCGTGATACCCCTCTTGATTCTCTTCTCTCGTCTTTTTAGCATTTTCAATCACACTTTTTTTTTCGGGGGACAGCGCTGCATTTTTCCCCATCTCTTTTCTGGGAGGATGTTTGATGTAGCTGGCTCATCCTTTGCATATCTCAACAAACAAACAGCAAAAGATACATACCAATCCAAATACGACAATGTCAACTCCAACTCGGGATTTGTTGCCAACGTTACAAATCACATCAACCACACAATTTCAATTTTCGTTTCTTTATTTTCCTCTTCTGCTACGTTTGCAAGAAGTAGGGTGGAGTGCTAGGTGGATGGGGGGTATTATTGCATGTCATTTCAAGATGACCGTTGGGTGGGTGAAATAGGGGCGTTGGTTTATGGGAGATTAAAAGAAGAGAGGAAGGGAGAGTGGTCTTGCATGGGTGGTAATGACTTGGGATGGGGAGGTGTTGAATGATGAATGATATGATATGATGTGTGATTGAAGGCATGGGCATGGTGTTGCTTCCTGGCTGGCTGAAGGAGACAGAGCTTTTTTCTTGCACAATACAGATGATACAAATTCAGATATGGGTTTTTTATGATGTGATGTGACGTGAACGGTCGCTCCTTAGTCCAGCTCTGCGGATGCAAGGTAGTGCGTGACCTGGATAATCTAGGACCATTGAAGTCTGATTGTCCCAAATATTTAGGTTGTACATGTTCCAAGTCTTTAGGACAATTTACTGGAATTGTCCTGGGGAGGCGAGTGGGCAGGTACAACCAGTAGTATTTACTATCCATCGCGAGTCTCGATGGGCGGTCGGTCCTCTTGCTTACGAGGTCTTCTCGTAATATCTTGTCTTGTATCTATCTCCAACTTCCAAAAATGGTCTTGGGGTTCGCTTAACCAGGGGGTTAAGTAGTTGGTGGGACGTGGCCCTCCCTCCTCCTTGGGTACATATCGTGCACGTGTCTACCTGCCCTTCCAGGTTCTTTCCACGTGGGTCTTGCTGTGGCTAGGAAGTGAAGAATTGAATTTAAGGGATCTTTTGAAGTGAAAGGTTTTTGTGTGGAGAGGGGAGGGTTGTAGTATTGAACTTGTATTGGCCTTGTATTGAACTTCGAGGGGGGCTTTTTTTGGAATGAGATTTGTGGGGAGGAGGGGGGGTGGATGTGGATGTGGATGTGGATGGTTCTTTTTTAGTGAGTGGTAAGGATGAGAGGGAGGTGGGATGATATGTGTTGTGTTGTGTTAATGCTACTAGTGGGGTTTGCTTAGAGAGTGGGGTGTTTGGTGTTGGGTCTTCTGAGAGTGAGAGAGAGATGGGAACTGCAGGGAAAGATAATACATGCCTTTTAGAAAGGCAAAGTGAGGAACTCTCATGCTTCCATCATTTTACTAAAAAGTAAGTAAATCTCACACTTACTTTTCCAAAGGGAATTCCAATACCCACTTTTCTTTAAAGAGAAAGTAAGTACTCGTACATTTGTTACTTACTCCTGATAAACCGAAAAAAGCAAGTAAATTTACTACTTACTTTGATAAGGTATCCACATACATCACCGTCACGTCTCGCCAACACCAAGTCATTCTTAGGGTTCGCTTAACTAGGGGATGGGTGATCTCGTGAGAGGTGGAATTATGTGGTAAGCTAGATGTTATATTCTTCTTTCTCTTTGGCCTTATTTTTGCTCCCTTCAAGGTTCTTATCATAACTCTTTCTCACGCGAGCGAGAAGCTATTTCTTTGTTTACAAGGATGCCCTTCCTTCGACTCTGATGGGTAGCTAGGGATATTTTCACTCCTAACAGACCTTTTGTAGGTTGTAAATCGTGTGTGTGAGGGTTGGGGAATTCTTCTGGCTTGCTTGCTTTGGTGGATGGGTAGGGGTTTAGATGGAGGTGGAATTCGGATGCTTGGTAAGATGTTGGTTGTGAGAATGCTTCAAGATGAGTGAGTACGAGGGTGCCTTTTTGCAGACGAAATTGGAGAGCCTTACTTTCGAATATCTTGGCCTTGTGGGGTTGAGTTCTGGGAATTTTCTTTGTTTTGGAATTCGATAGGAGGTTACGGTTGGCAGATGCCTGTGAGAGAGGACGCTTTGATTGATAATTGGTGTTTTTATATTTGATTTTTAATGGTGTAGTCTAGTTGGGTTTTGGACTCGACTTGACTCCAACTTGACTCTTCAACCCCAAGGCAACTGGGCTTTTTGCCTCAAAAGAATGTCACGCAGTAATTAAAATGAAGATGCCCAAACTGAAAATTTATACAGTTGTACAAACAAATACAAGGGATATCACTTACAATATATACCTTCCTCTCTCATCTTACGTCCCTCCACCTTCCACCCTCAACCCTTCAAAAACCCCCCAACCTCCCTCTCACTCCACTCCCATAATTCCCTCGCCTTCCCCTCATCAGCACTAGCCCAAGTTCCCTGCCCCGCAACACCAACAGGCGTATAAAACTCGCCCCCCTTAACCTCCCCTCTGTTGCCACCCTTCCTCCCCACAGCAGCCCAAAGCTGATTCCTCACTCCCGTCTCCACACTCTCGAAACCCACGAGCGGTATACATCTCCCAAGATACTTCATCCATTCCCCCACTCTCCCCCAATTCTGCGCAAAACTGAAAGTCTCACTCCATAACCCAGTAGCTATGACACCTGGATGAACAGATACACAGGTTATACCACGGGAATGGTAGCGGGCGTTGAATCCCTTTGCGAATAAGGCATTGGCGAGTTTCGAAACGCCGTAGCGGTAGAGGGAGGAGAGGGTGAAGGAAGAACCGGTTGATTTTAGGGAGGGGTAGGGAATCCCGGTGAGGGGGGAAAATCGCATGCCGATACTGGACACAACTACAACCCTCACATCTCCTCCGTTGTCCCCTGCCGTCTTCCCCAGTAAATCAACAAGTAACTCACTTAACAGAAAGTGCCCCAAGTGGTTTGTTCCAAACTGAACCTCATATCCTTGTTTCGTCAGCCCTGGGGGAACCATCATTATACCCGCGTTGAGGAAGAGGATATCTAGTCTGCTTGTGTAATTCTTGAGGACGTCGGCGCAAGAAGAGACGGAGGAGAGATCGGAGAGGTCGAGGGGGACGTGGGTTAGGGGACAGCAGTGAGGGACCTGTGCTTGGATTTGGGCGATGCTGGTGGAGGTTGTTGAGGGGTTGCGGGAGAGGATGTAGATGTGGGAGGGGTTGTGGGGGGCTAGACGGAGGACGGTTTCGAGGCCTAGGCCTGCATTTCCTGTGAGTGGGGTGTTAGTTAGGTTCTGACTGAGGGGAGGGGATATAATGTGAGAAGGGAGAAATGTGAGGGATTGCGAGGCTCGGCGGAGAACAATTGAGCTAAAGCTGGCAGCACTGAGGTTTAGGGATATAAGAGCTGGATATGAAGCTTACCTCCAGTAATAGCGATAACCTTTCCCGCCAAATCAGGAATATCCTTCTCCGTATCAAAATGCACCGCGGGGCGGCTGAAAATTCCGTAAAACATCGTTGCGGTCCTCCTCCAAACCTGGTTCAAGTCGCTGGAATATATGCCGCCGAATTGAAAGTTTCGTAGATGGAGAATCTGCGGAGACTTCTGGTTGCCAATTGTCGACGTAATTTTGGTGTTTGGAATGCCATTCTGGATTACCTGGAGGATTCAAGACTTTGGTGAGGTTTGTCGCATCAAGGTTTTGGAAAATGGACTGCGAGTAAGGGGTCTGATTGGTTGGTGGAAATGTGCCGAGGTTGATTTTTGTAAAGAGCCTCCGTATACTTTCCTTCTTCAGTTATCCCAGCACTGTTGGAAAATCAAACGAACATGGATTCGGTTATTCTATTCTCTTTGGTTCATTGAAACAAACTCGTCCTCAAACAATTAATCTTTCGAAAATATTCACAAAGGCTTTTACAAACACTCTAATGAGAAAACTTGTTGTCTAACAGCTTTCTGGTTCACCCAAAGCGTTGCAGGAACTAGCCTCGTGAAGGGTTCAAACTCTTGTGGCTATATTTTCTGTTGATAGCTATTGGTACGAATAGCCAAAGAGTCTGTTTTTCTATAAGCAATTTCCAGGTAGCCTGTGAACATCCTGAGAGTTGTTCAGAGGGCTCTTTTCAGATAAGCTATGAATAGCTGTTGGGTTTCAAAAACAAAAACAAAAACCAGTGCTATTTATAGGTAACCAACAAATGAACAGTCGGTCTTCTTCAAAAATAATTCTAGTACTCTTCGTAGGTGACCTATTAACTACAAGGTTTTTCTATAAGAGCTTTCTTGGGGCTATTTATAGGTGACCTACAAATAGTTGACTTTATTGCTTTTACCCGCGAAAAAACGTCCTCCCCCCTCCCCCCAAAAGAAGTGTTTGGGAAAGTTTAGAGGATGAAGGAATGCCAAATTGGAATTTGAGGTTTGTTTTGAATACTTTCGAACACTCTTGGTGATGTTTTGGGGTTTACTTGAGCTTTGAGAAAAGGCGTACACAGTGGCCGAGTTTCTTTCGCTTCAAGCATTTGCACCTTCCTAGGTCTTCTAGATGCCTACAAGTACGCCCTCCAGTTATCATCTCCTACTCCTAGAAAAGGTAAGGAAAAATTCGACGTTCTAGCAAACGTTCAGGGCCACACCTTCCAGCCTGTGATGTCTTTCCTGACTTTCCTTCTGCGCCACATGGGGGCTTTCCGTTGACATACAGTACAACTTTAAACAGGGGTAATATACTTTTACGGTGAATTGACCTAACAGTCTGTATAATAGTAAGTTGCTAGCATAGTCTGCGGGATTAAATTCAGAAACATCATTTTGAAAGCATGGAGAACAAGAAAGGGGTAACCTCGTGTATCTTCTTTGCGTCCCAGGTCCATCCCTTCAGTGGTATGTTCTGGAAGCTCTCTGGGAAACCAAATTTTGAGGGGAAATTTCCACGAAGATAACTTGAATAGGTATACTTGACTTGACACTTACAGCTATGTGTTTACAATATAGGAAGTATATCAAATACATTTCCTATATGGGAATAGACAAAGAAGACAAGTCGTTGCTATTACATCCTGGACGATGCATCACCCCGCCAAATCGCGTCATTCAAATCCCGGATTTTACAGGGACATGGAGGCTAAAACCCACCTCACTAAAAACTCACCCCGCGAGTCAAGAACCGAATTTCCGCCCCTATCTATCTCTCCTGCCACTTTCAACCATTCAAAGTAAGCCCAAACTATTCCACATCCCCCCCTTCCATCTCAAACCTCACGAGGCATTTATCACGGTGATATACTCGTACTTGTATTGCAGACAATCACCTCGGCTAACCTTCTCCACCCCAGATCCTCGCCTAACAGCCCTAGCCAAGGCGGCACAAGTGACACCCCTGAAGCCCCTCCCAAGGGGTCTTTTTTTATGGGTTGTGGTGTGACTTTTCGAGGGAAATGACCTGTTTTTAGATTTTCCTCTGATCGAACCAATCGTAGTCTTTCGGTTGGGATCTAGATTGTACTATCCCCCCCCCTAAATAAAATGTAAGCGCACGGCCGCTGTGCCTTACTAAATGTCTGTGCACTCTACATTTTATTTAGGGGGGGGGATAGTATTTCACACGACAAGATTCTCGCGTGGGAATGGGGAAGGTGGAGGTTAGTCTGGCTTTCCATTTCTGGGAATTTTATTTCAGGAGGGTTCTTTCTCTGTTCTTGATTGGACTTTTACCTCTTTTTACTATATTTTGACTTGCTGCCAATCAAAAAAGGGGACCGGGTTGTTACGTCATATCTACCTGTCGAAGCTCCACACCTTTTTACTCCTTCCACCTTAAACATCGTACCATCTTTTCGACGAGAGAAGCACCGATTTTATACGTTTCTCCGTCATCCAGTCGTCGATATGCCTTTCAATACCCCCGCCATTCTCCGCACACCATATACCACCCGTCCCGTTCCACGAGATCTCATACCCTCTTCCCCCAAGTCCACACGCGATGACGAACCCCATATTCTCTGGGTTGGGTGCAGTGATAGCTCGGTAGTGGAGACGGATTCCTTGGATGTGGGGAGAGCTGAGATGTTCGTGCATCGGAATTTGGGACATCTGTTGAGCAATGGGGATTTGAGTAGTAGAAGTGCCGTTGAGTGGAGTGTGGAGTTGTTGAAGGTATGCTTTGTAGAGTTTCTTGTCTGATATTCGCCCTCGTCTGAGCATGCTTGGAACTTCCAATGAACTGTGTTGGGGTAGTCAGTCTGTGGGCATGGTGGCTTGGACGTGAAGTCAAGTCACTTTGAAGAGTCACCATCGTTGGACAATGGGAGTATATGATACTGACACCGTGAGAATAGGTTGACCACATCGTCGTCTGCGGTCATTATGGCTGTGCAATGCTTCAACAACAAGAACATGAATCTCTCAAAGGTCCCAACACCTGGTACAAGTAAGCATTCACCCTCGCCCCTCCACCTAACTCTATTCTTTCCTACCACCCCCCTTTCTCGCACAACATTAACAACCCCCTCGCAGAGACGTAGCAAAACTCCACCGCCGTAACACCCTCGACCTCAACGAAAAACACATCATCCTCCCCGAACACGATCTCCAACACCGATTCGAAGATATCTACGTGCTGGCAGAGGTAGATTGGTTAAAACGACAACCACTGGTCAAGAAAGCTATTGAGGAGAGGGGTATGCAGATTCATGCTTTTGTATGGGATGAAGAGACGAATAGCTGTGTGCAACTTCTTGCTGGGAAACCTGATTCGCCATGAAAATCTGGAGGGCTGGGGAGTGGGATATGGGTTAAATTGGACGTGGTTTTGAGGAAGGAAAGAGATGCGATGCGGAGTGACGAGTGATGATGAGTGACAGGATGATAAATGGGGTTATGGCATACGGCATATTGGGCAGAGGGATCCGGCATGTGGGCTGCGGAGTTCTTGTTTGTAGATTTATTCAGGTGGGGGTTTTCGCAATGCATTCTTTGGTCAAGTATTCCTCTTTTGATTCTCGATTGTCTCGTCTACAGACCACTCTTGCGCCAGGAAAGTAGTGACAGTGTTTGTGGCACACTAATCATTCATTACTAACCAGTAGTCCTTTTTGCATTGTCACTTTGCAGATTTATCCCACAGCTTACTCACAAGCTACAGGGTTACTCGTGAAATATCTAGCAACTCACAAGCCAACTGAAGAATGGTTCACCTGATTCAGCCCTCTCTCAAATCAGCTACAGATCTTAAAGCAAATACAAAACCTTCAGTCAAGATGGACATCGAAGCAGTACGCTTCATTTCCAATGTCCTCAGATTCAGTGAAAAGGTCGGAGAACATTCTCAGTACAACCTCATAAGGTCTCTATCCAGGCAAGCTGGCTACTGGACAAAGTACCAAAGAACTCAAACAGATCACGACAAAATTGGTTGACAAGACAAGCACAATCTCCCGTCTACTGATTATTTTTTCGGCCTGCTAGGGAACTGGCGATTATATTATTTTTTTAGAACTGATTTGTTCTCATTACAATCCAAAGACCACCTAAGAAACAAGAGCACCACAAGAAGATTCCCTGATCATCGGACTTTTATCAAAAGAAAAGCTTTGAGTTTGATTTGCTTGCAAAGGAATGCCTTTTATGTGTCTATTTCTACTGTTCAGCGCATGAAGACTGACTATCTAAATGCATACTAGTACATGTGTATGTTCGTCCATGTCTATTGTCTATATCCATCTCTATCCCAAACCCAAAGAAAAATCAATCAGAGAAAAAGGAAAGTCGTAAAGTCGTGAGATAAGAGCAATGAGAGAAGAAAGAGGAAACCAAGACTATCCAGGAGTTGTATGTCGAATTGACTCCGATTATCGGGGTATCATTGCGTCAAACCAGATCAGTTGGCAACCTTCTCATCTTCTGCCACTCCAGCCTCTTGCTCGGCGGCAGACTCCTCGTTCTGGGAAGCTTCTTGTCCTTCGACGAGCTCTTCCGCGGATTCTTGGATAGGAGTCTCTTGGATGGTGGGTTCTTCGGCTGCTGGGGACTCCTCGGTTGCAACAGACTTGGAGAAGAGCTTTTTGATGCCGTTGGTGATCATTGAGACGGTACTGGTCTTGGGGGCTGCGACGGGAAATGGTGTTCCGGGAGTGTGGACTTTGAATCGAGGGGAGCGTGCTTTAACTGATGAGGAAACATCCTTTGAGAAGATCTTTTTAATGCTATTAGTGATCTTTGAGATGGTGCTCGTCTTTGGCGCTGCGACAGGAAAGGGTGTTCCAGGGGTGTGAACCTTGAAGCGAGGATCGCGGGCTTCAAGTGTGGCGGCATCCTCAGATTTCCCCTCGACGTCTTTGGAGAAGATCTTTTTGATGCCGTTGGTGATCTTTGAGACGGTGCTCGTCTTTGGGGCTGCGACGGGAAATGGTGTTCCGGGGGTGTGGACTTTGAATCGTGCTTCACGTGTTACCAAGTGAACTGGTCCAGATCTGGTGGAATGTTAGAGAATGAAAGGAGGGAGACACAGTGAACATACCGGTGAAGATGGAGCCCGTTCATTGAATCGGTGGTATTGTAGCCAGCTTGCTCTCCCTTGCATGCCACAAGGCACTTTGGAATGGGGCTGCCATTGGTAGAAAGAACAGTGGAGAGGAGGAAAACGGCGGTTGGAAGGTTAAAGAGTTGCATAATTGCGGTTGGTGTTGGTGGTTTGTGGTAGGGAAATGGAGGGAAGATTCAGGCTGGCTGAGAGATGATATCAGACTTGCTGAAGTAGAAGAGGGAGAAGAAGATGGAATAGCAGACTAGCTGTGTCAGGCTGGCTGAGGTGGTTGAAGAAAGAGGAATGAAGAGAGAAGACGATTGTGATGATGGGGAAAAAAAAGATCTCTGCCGGATTCTTTGGCGAATATATAGATTCTCGCTTGAGAAGTTGTGTTTACCTCTCACCTCAAAATACACACACAAGACAGGCTGTACAATGTTTTCCATGATGAAGTTATTCCGGCCCCGCCGAAAGACTATCCAAGTAAAATCCCTACGTTGAAGATGGAAAAGTGCTTGAGAAAAGAATAGTATGTAGATCATAATAGATCTCGTTTGGAAGAGCTTTTACCCGAGTAGGCTTAACGATCCGATTCGTGAAAACCCCCTGCTCGCGGGGGAGTGATCATATAGAATTAACAACTGCGGAATTATTGTGGCTGTTCAGTCTTCAATGGAAGATCGTCAGATTAAAGTTCAAAAAACGTTTAGGAATCATGAACCCCAACTGACAACATCTGACATAATTCCAGGACCCCACGATGATGTTCTGGAAGGCTGAGTTTTGCATTAGAGTTTGTGGAGGTTCAGTCTGTGCTCGAGCTGGGCAGCCAACCACAACATTGGACAAGCATACGGACTAACCCGTAGCGTGTTTTGGAGTTGATGGGTCCACTATATATTCTCAGCCTCATTTCTAAAATAACCTCAACGGGGAGTTATGACCAACAACAATACTCACGTGTTAGACAGTTAGAGTCTCGGTGGAGAAATGTTTCGATCATTTACATGAACTGTGCTTACACCCAATTGGTTCAACAACTCATCACAACGGTTGATAGAATTCGCGAAAATTACTCCTTGAAAAGCATCCGCTAAGAATGGCACAGATATCACCGATAAAATAGAGCAAAATATATTGGAAACCTTGGTGGCTGATTGGGGCTTTTCTCTATTCCACCCCCTTTTTGCTTGTTAACAACTTCTTGTTACTCCCTTTCCCGTATAACTCCCATTCTCCTCAATTACTCATCGATCTATACTCAAGCATGTACGTGATAGTTATAATTCCTAATGTCTTCGCGCCTACTCCGTGTAGTCCAGCTCCTCCGGCAACCCGCCATGTCAGTGTTTCAATGAAACCTCGATTATAAATTTGAGAAAAGAGAATCAACTACTAAGACGTTAAAAGCAAGTGCTTCCAGAGTTCCAACCACGAGTAACGCCTCAGTTTCAATGTCCCTTCTCGCTGTTAGGTAACTTCATCGTTTTCACGACCTAAAAATGATGTGTTGGGAAAATCAGAGAGTAGATTCATAGGGTGGATCAAATATTTAACTAAAGCTCGGGCTCGGGATAATTATTATGCAAACATATTTTTCACAACCTCTATAAATATCAAGCAGGTTATGTCTACTTGAATCACAATTCCATCTATTAAGCTTTATTATTTAAGATAAGTAAGTAAAGAAAATTAGAAAAAGAAGTATCAGATTTAAGAATCTACCTGTCTATCTATACACAATTTTTCCTTTCTTAAGAATAATATACAGTTAGATTATAAAATTACAACCAAAGAATAGCGAAATATCTATCTTTCTTAAGTGGCTATAACTATTTTTCTTTTTTAAAATAGTTTTGTAAACAGAATTTGTAGAGTTGTTCTAAGATAGTAGTAGAAAGTATATTTTATTGTAACTTTATTTTAATGTTGAAATTATTCAAGTAATAGAATGAGTTAGAGATGTCTTTCAGAGAACAGTAGTTCACCTAGCAAAATTAAGATTGTATTTAGCGAGAAGTTGGAGGATGAAAATGTAGCTAAACAAAGCTTAGAGTCTAGAGCATCTCCGTGAGGTTCCATCGAAATAAATTTGATGGCCTCCTTTCTGTCTCGCATCATTCTTCCTATACTCTTGAATGCCAGTACTATCTCGGCTTTCTATCCCGAGAATACGTTGTTTCTTACAATCACACTCATATTTCTCCGTGTTGTAGAGAGAGAGAAAGAGAGAGAGAAAGAGAGAGAGAAAGAGAGAGAGAGAAATTCTACCACTCGAACTCCGAGGGAATGTAAATACTTGACCAGTGGTCCTAGTTTTTGGTCTAGTTTATGTGGTTTCTTATTTCAAACTTCCACTTCCAAAAGCCCTCCTGTATTTGTATTTATATATGCTCCACGAGCGCTCTCCACTGTCACTAACCCTGCTAACCAGAGCAAATCAGATCCTCCGAATTTTGGAAGCGAGAAAGAGACACTAGGGAGTGAGTAACCTCTATAAAAACAAGAAATGCCTTTAAACCCTCTCCGTTTCTGTTGGAGCTGACATCCTTGGTTGAAACTGTCGTGTTTTGTGTTCCACAGCTTCTCAAACACCCTGGGCGCTCATCTACTTCCAAGTGTTCTACTACCCATTCCCAACAAATTTGTGACAGTCACTCTGTCATATGTATTTTTAACCATCTTCCTCACACCTATTTCACAAACCATGGAACTTTCCTTGGGTCGTGGGCCGCGAATGGCGGGCATAATACTTCCTTTCACTTGTACAATATGTATTCTCAGATTTCTGGCAAACCCTGAGACATGCATTTCCAAATTCTCATTCGGCATATCGAATAGGAATAGTTTTATCGTGGTCAGCGAGGATATTTGGACTTGAGAGAATTCAGCTCTTGGTCGAAAATCGTTACTGCGAAGTACATTACCGAACACTACGAGTAGGAAGCTGTTACTGATACTCTACACAGAGATGGGGCCGCGAAATTGTATCAGGCGTTGAAAACATAATAAATGGCCGAAAGCCCCAGAAGTCTTCAACGGGAAATAGCTTGAGAGAGAAAGTTTCAAAGAAAAAAAAATGAAGCAAAGAGGGCGCCTAGAAGATGTAGACAAGCGCTACACCTATAATGATCCAGCATAGAAATCTCATGTAGTAGATTAGCAAAAGCAAGATGATATTAAAGAAACTTCATTAGAGACAGGAACGAGACTATACTGGCGGGTACACTTACCAGCAAAGCATGCAATAGCACTATACAAACTCGCACCTTTCCATACCACAATACCCCCAACTTCTAAACCTTGATCTCAAACCCCCTAAAAGTCACGGTAATATCCCTCGCAGCAGTCCCATTCTTTGAAAGCCCCACCAACTCTTCAAGTAGACCCTCGTCCATGTTCGCAATAATGTACTTCTGCCCATCACCAAAATACAACACCTCTGGCATCTGTATTGATGTGCAAGACTCTGGTGCCAAGGAAAATGCACCGCCCTCTACATCCCTCTTCGTTGATCGGAAACCATAGCCCGCACCGGTGTAAGTTCCCGCATTGAGACACTTATCGTGACCGCCCAATATAGTGTCCAATGTCTTCAGCCTATTACAATAGCCTCCCTCGTGTCCTCTCAGCTCAACCATTCAGATGGCATCGTCTGGAATGTAATGCTATTAACAGTTCCGGATGGAATGCCGCAACATTGCTGTTGATTCAAGCTAGAAATTACACGAGGGCGAGGAGTAAGTGGAGTCTATACTGGAGTGTTGTTTGAGGAAAGGTATGTCTACATCAGGGTTAACTGCGCGGCACGATGGCAAGGCCGAGGATGATACCAATGTATTACATACTGAGTCGGTGGGATGGTTGGCTATTGAAGTGGCGATATTTAGTTGAAGTTGAAGTATCAATGCAATGGAGGTTGAGAGAAGGCTTGGAAATGATGGAGAAGTAATTTTAATCTTCATGGAGGTCTCCCTCTCTTTATCCCAGTTTTCTACGCCCAAAGTGAGGGTTTGTCGAATTTTCTCCAACGGTTCATGCGCTTGCTCGTAAAAAGTAACACAAGAAAGATATTATTAACAGGCCTTTTTTTGTACCTCAAGGTTCGTACGAGTGAACACAACTGAGATCTCCTATTAAGCATTTAATTCCTATTCATTGACCTGCTCGTAAGATATAAGCGAAACAAAGCCCGTCGTTACTTTGAGATAACTAAGAGGACCTGGCATTGGGTTCCCGGGAAATTGGGCGCAGTCGGGTGAGTTCGATCGCTGATGGCTACTTATACTTGCTTATTCTAGAGTTAGATTGGCGGTCCTCTTCAGCGCTTAAAGCGCCACAGGCGCTAAAGCCCCTATTATAAAGCTTACTACCTTTACATTTCATCTTTTCCCCTCCAGGAGGAGCGCAATGAAAAGTGGTGGCTCAATGCATAAGAAAGAGAATTTAACGAGAAAAAGGAGGCATGAAACCCAAATGAATCAAGGAGTGAAGACGATAATGACCAACGACGAATAATAAACAAGGAGAGAAAAAATGAGAAAGGGGGTATCTTGGAAAGAGATAACAAATATATTATTACACCCCCCTAATTCATAATTTTCATTCTCGAATAATTTCTTGATACTTTGTTGAAAAATGAAAGAACGACAAACCTATTACCACCCGACAGTCAGAACTTTGATCGTCTTCTAAATAATTCGGAAGACTAGATGGTGGACTGCAAAGGCAGTTGTTGGGTGAATATGGATGATACATCTTCGTGGGGGGTAGAACGTAAGGTGGTCGTGCTCGGGCTTGTGTCAATCTCCAGCTCATTCAGTTGTTTGACCTTCGCTTGGATCAACCCCCTATTTTCGAATTGCTTGGGATCGACCTTCGATATGGCCAGCCAGAATCATGAGTCGCCTGCCAGAAGTCACAAGATTGCTGGTGATTGATACGGTTGCGATATTGTTGCTCCTTCACCCGACTAATTTAGCCCCCAAATTCCCCGTACTCAAGAACCCCCGATTCCCCATCGTCCCCCTCCACCCCAGACTCAAACTCCCGAATATCACCCTCCCTTCCTGCACCTCCCTCTCAAAATCCCCCTCTACTTCCGCAAGCAGAAAGCATACTTGCTGTACATCACCCGGCATAAGCACGGGTTTCTCTCCTTTCCCCTCGATATCAATCTCCCAATTCAAGCTCTTTCCAGCAAAGCCCTGTTTGGTATCAAGTCCTACGGTATCGAGGACTATGGTTTCTTCCCCGCAATTCTCGAGTTGTGCTTCGAGCGCCCATTTTCGCAGCGAGGACGAGGAGGAAGAGGGTAGAAGCCCGGTTTTAGTGCGGACTACCATGCAGCCTTTACAGACGAATTGATATAATTTCCTGAATGTCCTGACCTTTCCGCTTGTTGCCGTCGTTTCGGTGTAAGTAACTGTGACTGCTAATACGTGGCTCCCCTCCTCTTTTAAATCAAAATTCACGACTTTTTGTAGACTCTTTGCTGGAGGTAAATCCACTCCGGATTCATATCTCTTTTCATCTTCTCCCCCTTCTCCGCTTTGTATCTCCGGACCAAGAACGAGAGGTATAGGAATCTTGGAAGAGGGGATTTTCATCTCGGCTTCGATTCGTACATTGCTTATCGACTTCGCATTTGAGGAACCGGCAAGTATTTCGTTATTCGCACATAACGTGCAACTAAATGTTTCCCCCACATATGCGCTTCCAAAGGCTGGAGGAAGAGTGAGGAGGGGAGAGAGGATGAAGGCGTCGTTTTTCGAGGAAGGGTATGCGAGGGAGGAGGAAAGGGCGGGAAAGACGTTCGAGGAGTCTGATGGAGAGGGTGAGGGCGTTGGTAGAGGGAGGGGATGTTGAATGGAGAGGGAGGGTCGTGAAAGTCTGGGGATCAATTAGTCTGCGAGGTATTGTTTTTGTTGGAATGGACGTAGGTACTTACCTCAATACCTTGAGGGAAACAGAATGCGGTTCCTTGACCGCATCTCCTGGGTTAGCACCGCGCTGTTGCGCCATATTCCCTCACCCTCTCAAGCCATACAATGCGTGTCACAAAAAAGGAATGATTCTCGTGTTCACTCTTCGTAACCGTGAGAGCTTGTCAACCTGACGTTGTTGTCTTAAAAAGTGCGGGGATAGCCCCACCGCCTTCTTATCGCGACAGGGCAGCATATTCATTCTCAAAAATCAACCACATCGGGTCTCTTACCAAAATAATCTCAAAATATCCATAGGCTCACAAAACAACCATGGCATCTTCAACTACTGGCTCATCCACCACAAGTGATATCTCCACCGGAATCCCTCTCCAAAGAGCAGAAGGTCTATTATTAGTTCTCAATACACCAAAAGGTTCCTTCCCTTCCTTCCAAATATATTCACCCAAAATCCCGCTGTCCAGTTTTAACTAACTAAATTAGGTCGTGGAGTCTTCGCCAGTAGAGATATTCCCTCGCGAACAGTCCTAGAAATATGTCCCGTCCTGGTCCTCGATCCGGTCGAAAATGAGAAACACATCAAGGAAACAGAGTTGTACCATTACACCTAGTTCGTCCCTCCCCACGTGACATCCCTCCCTTCAAGAATTCCAAACTGAAAATCACTCACAGTAACTGGCCTCTCGCACCTTCAAAGCAAAACGTCCCTCGAAAACAAGTCAACGGCTCCCCAAAATCGCCCACCCAGACCCAAGCAATAATCCTCGGCCTAGGAAGCATGTTCAACCATTCCGTTCCAAATCAAAATGTTGGTTGGGATCGAGATGTCATCAACAAATTGATGACTTACACCGCCTTACGGGATATCAAAGCAGGAGAAGAACTATGTATTTCCTACGGTCAACGGTTGACATTCAAAGATACCGAGGAAATGGAAGAGGAAGTTGTCATTTCACCAGGCCAACCCGGATCGGAAGATTGGACTGAAGTTATGAATTACATTGACTATATTGATTGATTGGGAAAATTGGGCTCTTTTCTTTTGGTATTGTGGCTTTGCATTATCGGCGTTTGGGGGCATTCACCGTTAACATGGAAAGAGAGCGTTTCTCAGAGTAGTGTACATTGAAAAAAGGAGGTATCCTGCAATTTTGTTTTTCCACCGCCCAAATGACCACCCAACAACAAATTGACCCGACCCTAGAAATGCATGAGACAACCTAAAGAAGCAGTGAGAAGAATCAGATGAGAAAAAGGTCAAACGACGAATCACATTCCTGGTGGTGGAGGGACCTGGTTGAAAGTTAGTCTTGTTTTGCCCACGAGGCAATCTTCTAAACTTACTGCATTATAACCACCGACACCTGGAGCAGATCCTGGGGGTGGAGGAGGTGCTTCGCTTGGTGGTGGTGGGGGAGCAGCAGAACCTGGCGGACCTGGAGGAGCAGCTGGTTGTTGAGCAGTCTGCGCATAGTACTGTTGGTAAGCTGCAACGTATCCGGCATAACCACCATAAGCTGCGTAGGGATCTCCTCCATTAGCAGCATAATATTGAGCGTACTGAGCAGCATAGTCAGCTTGTGCAGTTGGACTACCAGCTCCAGGTGCTGCCGGGGTGGTTGGACTCATGGCTGCGCCTGGTGTAGGAGGAGCTGGTGAGTTGTTATTGTAACTTCCATACCCACCGCCGCCCCCATTGTGTCGATCTCCTCTGTCACCTCGGTCACCACGATCTCCACGATCATTGTGATTTCCGCGGTCCCCACCATATGAGTTGGATCTGTCAGGAGCACGATCACCGTAGCCTCGTTCCCCTCCGTAACCAGTGCTTGGAGCTCCATGGCCACGTTGTGGTGGTGGTCTAGTCTTAAATTCCTCATACTGCTCTCTGACATTCTGTAGCAAATCCTCGCAGAGTTCCTTTGCTTGCTTGACCTTTTCTGGATCAGGACCACTAGAGACAATTAGCGATATACCAGAATTGCATGCAAAAATACTTACGCAACATGCAAATACATGTCATCCTCACTCTCACGACCCGTACCATGCTCCATGAAACCAGAGCCCCGTCCTTTGATTTGGACACGACATTGTGTTTCTTGCTGGATATGTTTAACATAAGCACCTCCATGACCAACGACCTGAGCACGAAGATTAAAACCTGGAATGGGAACAAAATCAATAGGGATTTTCTCTTCGGGCCATTTTTTCTGTCTTCATGTTAGCATTTCGAAATATACTTCAAACCAAAAAATAATCTCACTCTGCCAAATTCATCTCTCTCGAAATTCTCTGGCTCTCGGCGGCGGAATCTTCGTTCGTCAACTAGGTTAGGGAGTTCCTGCTTCATTAATTCCTCAATCTTTTGGACCGCTTGTTCGAGGCCTCGCTTGGTGGTACTCGTAACGTGGAGATAAAGTGGCGGATTCTAGACATTACATTAGCCTCGTACTTGAAGATTCTGAATTTGGTACTTACAGCGGCAGTTGCCATGCTTTTATCAGGATAATAATTTCCACGCGTGGTGACATCTTGAAAAGTCAACATGAAAGCTCTCTATAAAAAACATTAAGTTGTAGGTATAGGTGTAGCGTACCAGCTCCGGTATCTTCTTTAATCTAGATGTCACGCAGCGGTCGTCAGCAGATGCCAATAGGTAGGTTTCTTCAGTAAGTGCTAAGTTTGAGCTTCAGGTAAGCTTGAAAGTCCCCATAACATAAAAGGCAATAAGCCAGGGAAAGGAAAAGAATGAGTACTGGGCCCCAAAGTAGCTATGTCTGATGAGGAAGAGCCTGAGTGTATCAGTGGAGTATTAACACAAGGAGTATTTACCATCTTTTGCGTAGAACCCTTGGTCAGTGTATAACGATTGCGGAGGTCATTGACTTCGATGTCTTTGATATAATCGCCATCCGCAATGTACATCTCACCATTTACTTGTGCTGCGCTGTTATTTGCTCCCCCGTTACCCCCTGGCGAAGCTGATGTGGCAGTTGGAGGATCTTGGGATCGGATCGGTGGGACGTCGACATGTTGGATTCCTTTCTTGGCTTGAATTTGCGCGTTGATTCTTGCGGCCGCGGCGGCTGTTGAAAAGAGGTTAGCAGGGTGCATCATATATATGACGGTTTCTGTGGGCGCAAACCTGCTGCTGCTGCGGGATCAACACTGCTCTTCTTCGGGGCGTCGGTAGCTGGGCTTTCAGTCTTTCGTTCGATAGGGCTTCTGCTTCGTCGAGACTCGGTCTTTTTGGCTGGTGGGGATCTTGATCTTCTGTCAAATCGCGAGGCTCTCTTTGGCTCAGGTTCTTTCTGATCAAAGCGTGAGCGCTTTGCCGTGCGTCGCTCTGTATCATCCATCTTTGAGGGATGCTACAATAACGCTGTAGATCGGATGTGGTGGTTGCGGCGCAAAGGGTTGACGGAAAGGAAAGGGAACCGATTTCGTAGCCTGCAGACGCACAGGGTACTTTTCAGCCTCTTGAGTCTTGACTAGGAGTGGAGTGGAGTGGATACAAAGAACCCCAGAATGGCTAAATTTTAAAAGCTGGTGAAGCTAGCCTCGTTGGTGTCCCGATAATCGGCCACCAGCCGCCAACTCGATCGTCTCGTCCAAATTGACTCACCTACATTTCTCAATTGCTTCAGCCATTGAGAGGGAGGACGGGCAAAACACCCCAATTACCACCCACAGCCTTCACCGGCACCTCATCCACCATCATGGCATCCCGAAAAGCCATCCTGGCGTTGCCAATTCGTGCGGCCATCCCTCGAACATCCACCGCCCTGCTATCGCGACAGCAATTGCGAGCAGAATCCACAGCTTCCTCCACCTCAGCTCTCGCGTACAAAGCTCTCCACCAACGCATCTACCCTCTCCCAAAATCCGATTCCCCTCCTTCTTGGTCCGCCCAAGCAGCCGTCTCCAACATCCTCTACGAAACTCCCACCCCCTCTGTTGCCCCTCCAAAACGTCACATCCTAAACTGCCTGGTGCAAAACGAGCCCGGAGTCCTCTCTCGCGTCTCCGGCATTCTCGCAGCTCGAGGCTTCAACATCGACTCTTTAGTAGTATGCCACACCGAAGTCGAAGACCTCTCACGCATGACAATCGTCTTATCAGGACAAGACGGCGTAGTAGAACAAGCACGACGTCAATTGGAAGATTTAGTCCCCGTATGGGCAGTCTTAGACTACACCACCGCGCCTCTAGTTCAACGAGAACTCCTCCTCGCAAAGATCAACATCCTCGGTCCTGAATACTTTGAAGAATTACAAGCTCATCACCGAGAAATCACTGCCAGTGAGGGCGAGACTTTGGAGGAGCAGGAAGAATGGGCATTACGACGATCCGAGGACAAGAAGCTGGGCGAGGATTTCCATCCTAGTAAACTTGCGCTCTCTGAGGCTTTGAGGCATAAACATGAGCATTTGAAATCTATTACTTATTTCACACATCAATTCGGTGGTAAAGTCTTGGATATCAGCACAAATAGCTGTATCGTCGAAGTGTAAGTGACTCATGATTTCGCTCATAATATCTACATAATAACGAACTACAACAGCTCAGCCAAACCAGTCCGAATTGACTCCTTCATGAAACTCATCTCCCCATTCGGAATCCTCGAATCCGCACGAACAGGTCTCATGGCCCTCCCCCGCTCCCCTCTCTACGGCGCCAACGAAACCGAGCTCATCAAAGAAGCCGACGACATTATAGATGCCAGCACTCTTCCCCCGGGATAAATTTCTCAATATTAGAATAGGTTCAACTCACGTGGTAAAAACAAAACTGTATTTGGTGCACGGCGTTGATTTACTCAGATAAGGGAGGCAATTTCAGATGTTGTAGAAATAAAAACTGGGTGGATAGTAGCTGGACCTTTGCGTCTATCTAATCTACACATTTGAAATCGGACCCTTTCCTTCCTCTTCTCTAAACGCCCTCATATTGCTATTGTGACAAAGTCCATGTTTTTCCCTTGTCCCCTCCATTATCCAAAAACTCCAAAACTGATGCAGCAAGGAAAAAGAGTATACAGTCCGCAAAAACGACATAAAATCAAAGTCGAACACTAGCACCAATTCCACTCCCAACATACCAAATCTCCTCTCTCCACAAGCCAAGTTTAACACCCACCGTCCCCCTTGCATCCAACTTCAAATCGCCCCCGAGTGCCTCCCTAATCCTCTCATATCCCACGCTATCCAAACTCCACTCCACAGGTAGTCTAGGAGTCGTACTTCTCCCCGGCAGAACACTGAAAGGAAGATCATAGTCAATATGACCAACCGGTTCCGTATGATTGTAAAAAGCCGTCGCGTTGATGTTCTCTATGAAAATCGTGGAATATTGCAACGGTGAGAGGAGAACGAATTCCGCGGTGGAGGAAAAAAGATGAAATGTTGCTTTCTCGATGAATTGCGGTTTATCATCTTCGTCTGTGGGATCGTGGTGTGGTGTGAGTCGAGGAGTAGGGATTTTGATTTTAAATTTGGAAAGTGTTTTCCCAAGGGATGGCTGGAATGGAATAGACTCCTTGTGAGTGCAGAAAGTGAGCGTGGTGTTAAAGCCAGAAACATATTGAGAAAGCAATTCCTGTCCAATTTCTTTGGCTTTCTCGCCGCCGAATTTGGTGGGATCCCAGGTCGCCCGAACGAGAATGTTCGTATTATTCCCCTTCACAACTGTGATGTTTTCCACAGTGGCATCTCCCAAGATGGATCCGTTGTTGAGGACATGTATATTCATAAAAGGAACTTGGGCCGTGTATTCCGTCGGATTCGTGAAATTAACGCGCGCTTCAAAAGCGAGAGATGTTTTCGTGGTTTCTAAGATTCGGAAATCGCCAACTTGGGGCTTCAGATCGCTGAAGCCATTGCCAGTAGAGATCGCTGCAATCTCGTCAGCTGAGGTGCGTGTCGAGCTGAATAAAATATTACAAAACGGTAGTCTAACGCTTTACTGGTACACTGCCGCTGGCCGGCATTTCTTTAATAGGTAGTTTACCCAAGACAGTAGAAACTTTGACGTCAACAAGAGCTTCTATCTCGAGAGACAAGGGACTAGAGCCGAAAATGAGAGCTTGTAGAACCCGGGCAAACACGTCGTCGTCGGTAACGTCTAGTGGAGCATTGTTGATTCGAGATTGTATGATCATGGCAGCACCCTCATCGTCTTTTGGCTCGATTCGTGTAGAGTTCGATTGTTGCCATTCTAGCAGGTTGAGCTCCCCCAATTTCTTTCCCTTGTATTTTACATCGGATGTAGCTTTTACTTGCGTGACGTTGATTCCAAAGTTCATCTCCTTAGGTAGGCTAGCAATCACGACAATGTTTCCCGAAATTCGCGGCTTCGATTCGTCCGATCCTGGTCTGGCGCTTGTCTCCGGGAGACTGAATTCAGTATCGGTCAAGGAGAAGTTTTTGATAGCATTGTCAAATGTGTGGCCTGGGAACGGGATGGGGACTGTAATGCTGGAGATAATATTCGTGATCCATTCCGGGGTGTCTTCGTTCGTTTGGCTTGCGCCCCTAACGAATATCGTCGTGTCTTTTCCGTGGATGTATTTCTTCAGAAGGAAATCAAGAGGCGAGTATTTTTTATTAGGACAGGCCTGTAAAAGAGACTTGGGCAGCTCTCTGACAATGCCTGCAACCTCAACTTTCACCTCAGACTTTGGCTCCACATCCACGGGATACGTTGCCGCATCTGCTAACCGTATATATGGCTCCTCATCTTCGCAATTTGGGACAAGAATGTCAAAACCAAGAGGAGGAATGGTAAACTTAACGGGGAAACTATTGATGAGGGACAGGGAAACATCTGCAGCCATACCACGTCGACCAGTCGATGAAACAGGGACTTCGTGGATATTCATGCGGGTGATGTTGTATTCAGGAATGGCGGGAAAATTATTGCCTGAAGTCGAAATTAGCCAGATATCCAAAACGAGTACTTGGAGTGATGGTGGAATGATATTTTGAAGAGTGGCAAAATTCATTAAACAATGACCAATAAACCAAGAGTCAGCGAATGTATGCATGTATCAGCTCAATACTTTCATCCCATTCCCTAGGCTAATGATTTTTCTCCAAGATACAAGGACGCGAAAGAACGGTAGAGTGATTGACCTTCAAAGACCAGAGATTCCGAGATACTTTGGGTACCAAGAGGAATCAACCCGGATTTCAGGCCAACATTGGCCTTTCCCAGGAGTCTAATGCGAGGGAGCCGCCCTTCAAGCCAGTCGTTGGCAACTAATCGAATACCATCAACATCGCCTGGTTCAAGATTCGCGATAATGTCAATGCTCGTTGTATGCCCATTTTGAATGTTGACTTTGACTGGAGGCACAGTAGCCGTGCCAATCAAAATGTTCCCATACTGTGGGAGGTAAACATCCACCTTGGTCTCCTTGGTCTCAACCTCTCGAGCAATCCAAGTTCCGAAGACTCCAAGATTCTTGACATTCTTATTCTTGACCCTCGAGGCATCCATCTTGAAGTTTGCCTGAACCCGCGCATTGACGCCTGTTTTCGTGAATGAATCGATAGATAGATTCGTAGGCTCGATGACTAGGGCCTCTTTCGCATATTCCTCAACGACTGCCGGAGCAAAAAATGCGCCAAAGATGATAGCCAACCCAACTAACCCGAGTATGGTGATGGCTACGATTGTTGGCCATCTACGGCCTCCCTTGGTGGGCTTCGGTGAGGTGGTTCCGGTTTGTAACGAGCGTAGAGACGCGGCTGCTGGCGACGATAAAAACTCCCCCTCGTTGTCTTCCTCGCCATCATATCGAGGCGTCTCGCTAGATTGTGACAATAGAGGGGTATCTTCGTGCGGATCTCGAGAGTGGTTTGACTGTTTGGAGGTAGGTCTCTCAGTGCTGCTGCCAAGCAGCGGTGATGATGGATTGTCGGACATGGTTTGCGAGTGTATGTGGTTCACGGCCACAGGGGCAACGAACGAAAGGCCCCGTATTAAGATTGATAGGAGATGATAATTGAGGCCGTTGATGATGGATTGTTTACTTGTGTTTTAGTATGGCGGAGGTTGGGGTTGTGACGGACGATTGCGTCGTCAGACTGTCTATCTATCTTAGCGTGCTACTAGCGCTGACAGGTACGCTATGGGTGCTTTCTGATCTGTGCAGAGATGTCCCGAAGGTTAAAAGCGGGGAGACCTCCGCTGAAGCTATTTTTCCTTCTCCATTTCTTCTCCAACACATTCCTTCAACAACACAGTTATCATTCCGCTCCTACCTTGCACTGGATCAGCATTGTTCTCCTCGAAGATTCTTATATATCTACCTCATCTGCCTCTATGGCTGATGAGGAGTGCAGCGAGGGTGGAGATGACAATTCTTCTCTAATTTTCAGAAATTGTGGTTGCAGCGGTGAATGTGGTCATGGTATCAATTTCTCATTCTTTCTTAAACCACAGTGCGTTACTTTTTTTTCTAATTATGTTTTTTTATTTTACATACCGGCCTTAAATTGGGCTCTTTCGCTATTCGATGCGATTTGGCTCTCATTCAATCCGGAGATCAGGAGCTCACGCTTTAACCAGACCAACACTTCCCATGTGTTGATTCTCTCCGGCCTCAAGCGCGGACATTCCAATTCTCGTATATTTGTTATTCCTGTTACCCACTCCATGTATGGATTTTTTCTTGTTAATGCGATGGGGCGTCCTGAGAGCAGAATTTCGCCGTCTTGTGTTACTCTGTGTCGCTTTCAACACCCTTGCAATCTGCATATATCACCTGATACAAAATATTTAATTTCTTCGTGTGAAACACTTTTATATGGAAGCCATGTTTCAGAGTAAGCAAAGCGCCTACTTCTCTCATGATGGCTGGAAGAAATCCCGCACATATAGTCTCTTTATCTTAGGCAAGTCAAATACGTTTCACAATTGCATTGGCTGTGGGGAGGGATTTCATTCAAGGTATGACAGGATTGCATCGTGAAATCAAAAGGATTTTCAAGAATTCGATTGATGTAGAAGAGTCCAAGCATATTTCAGATCCTTCTTTGTCAGATGTATTGATAACTATGATCATCCAACCCTAGAAGATATCATGCTCAGTACGTCCAGATTGAATGTACCTAACCCAAGTCTTCTACCAAAGATGGCAAATCACGAAAACGGACAGCCAGTATTCAACCATGCCCACAGCAGTCATGAACAACCCAGCAGCCGCCACAAACGTGGACACTGAAGACCCCGAAATCATCAAGAAATACCTCGATCACACAGACCAAGTCTACCTCAATTTCCTCGACCGAGAACCCCGCAACCCACAAGAGAGATTGATATTCAGCTTGAAAACACAAAAGGTGGAAATCTGCACACAGAAAATTCTCAGGAGATGCGAGTTGATCAGGCACTTGCCGCGGGAAATCCAGAAGGGAAAGGAGATGCAGGGTGTCTATCAGCAGGAGACGAAGAAGATGAAGAAGGAACTTGAAGCTTATAAGGATTGGGTGAAGGGTATGGTTGATGGGTTCGTGGAGCTTTATGATCAGCTTTTTTAAGGTCAGTAGGGAGATGGATGTTGTTGAATTTTGGGAGGACATGGAGTGTACACCATAGAGCCTCGCACATGAACCTACAAGGAGTCTGCACAGGGAGAGACAAATGGGATTATAGCTCTACGGGGGAGAAGCTTGAAGCTTCTCGCTCATTCGAAGCGTTACCTTCACCCTCGGCTCGAAAAGGAAGCGAAGCTCTCTTGCTGCTCCGAAAACAAACGAATATTATACATGCATGTTGCATAAAATTACACCCAACAATTGTGCAATGCGTACACATCCGCGCTTTTCCATATCATATTCTTTCTAGCGACCTACTTCTTTTCCGCCAGCTCCTTGTCAACAGCATCCGCCATATTAGCCTATGTCCCTGTCAGCATGTGTTCATTAATCACAGAAGGAATGGGGCAAAATGTACGAGTGTGTCAAACTTCCACGTAAAAACAGGATCCTTCCTGTTTCCCATAACCAAACCCGGTCTGTATATCCAACAAGACTTGATCCCCATCTCCTTGGCTGGGTGATGATCATGAAATTGGCTCTGCGCCGTCTGCAGCACCTCATCCTTGTTCACGCCGAACTGCTCCTTGACATGTTCCAGCATATACTTGAAGTTCCCGTGATGCGGCTTGTAAGAGCCAATGTCTTGAGCTGTGTAGACAGCGTCAAACTTGAATCCTTGGAGACCATTGGCATTGCCTGCTCGGAAGGACTCATTATCCACGTTAGAAAGGACGACAAGTTTGTAAGTCTTAGACAGTCGCTTCAGCGCCTCAACCGTGTCCTCAAACGCCGGCCAGATGCCTACGCTTTCACCAAATAACTTGCTTTCCGTTTCAGTCGGTTCTTGTAAGCCCAAGAGCTTGCAGAGCTTGGGATGCACGGCGGAGAGGACTTCAGAGTACTTCCAATCTGGGTGCTCCTTCTCAATTGACGGTTCGATAGTGTGTATGGTCTGGAGAATGTGTTTTGGGTCGAGATCCCTCTTCCCGCTTTTCTCTAAGACAGGCTGTAAAGCTTGGAGTGCACCGCGTTCCCAATCGATGAGCGTGCCGTAGACATCAAAAGAGAGAAGCTTGAAGTCTGTGAGTTTGGACATGGTGGGTGGTGAAAATAATTTTAGGGAGATGTATTCGAGTCTGGGCGTGATGAAGGATAATATAGGACAAGCAATACTTGTACGCCCTTTCTACGACGTTGGCATACCTTTGATTCCAACAACCCACTTTTGAAAGATGACGTTGGGTGTAGGGGTAGCTTTTGAGCTACCTCGCCGCATCTTACACCGAGTTCTTGCGACTTGTAAAGCTACCTATCATTTCCAACTTCCGAACTCCATCCTCTAACTTCATATCTTACCTTATTGGCTGCTATCCACACATGCGGGTTCGCCACTTTCATTTCCACCTCATAGTATTGTATCAATGGCGATCCAATTCTCGGGGCTAAAAAAACTTCGGAAATCTCATAGTAGCTTGCTTAGCGTTGTCTATAGTTGGATTGATTAATTACATTTTACGACAAGGTTGGAGTAACTGAGTTCAAAAACAAAAATACTATGAACTACTTAGACAATACAATATAAAGAGCACTCTCAAGCTATCTATTAAAGTCGCTAGTTCAGAACTGAGTCGGAACCGAATCGGAACCGGTTTAGAACCGGTTCACAGCCAGTATACTCTTAGACTTATTCATTTAACTCTCTTTTATAAACCACCTTGAATACTAGAAATTACGTGTAACTTTGAGCTATTATTTCAAAGAAAGTGAGCTAAGTAAAGTTATTGAACTGGTTTAGATATTCAAATAACATATGTAAAATCAGGAAAGCTGCTAAATTCTTCCAGAGTACTTGACATTCCATGCACTTATATTAATCAGTTGAGGTATTCTAGAAGAGAAAATTAGTCTAGGGAAGTAAAGAAGACATAAAAGATAAGTCTCCTGCTTTCACAATGTAGCAATTCCTAAATACTAGGCTCGTATAAAGCGATCTTTTATTATTTAACTTTGTTTTTCAACTCATATCCTTGACTAACTTGTTGTCACGGAAAAAGGGGCATCACGTGACCCCTTTTCCCTGTATATATAGCAGAGTTTTCACCTCCCAAATTCAAGCTCCTTAGAGCGTTTTCCACCCTCAAGAATACGTGACACTTGTAAAACTAGAAGCTCTTTTATCAAGAGAATCTTCTTGAATCGTTGCTTCTAGATTCTTCGCTTACGGACCAATCAGAGCACCAAAAATAAACACCTTTCTTCTACTTTCAGTGACTCCTTTTTTTTCACTTCACAGCAGGCTTTACATGATGCATTTGGGCAATTCCTTGCAAGAGTCTTTACATGCATTTTGACGCTCTCTCGTGAAATGCAGTGGAGTACCTACCTAGTTAGAAGCTTTGGTCTTTTCTTAATGCATTTAGTTGTCTTTGCGTCTTTCAATTTCCTCTGTGTGGCCCAGTACCAATGCTCACGTAATTTTTCCAGTTCCATGAAACCTGGAGCTCCCTCTGTCCCAAATTGATTCCCAATTCCCATTTTAGCACTCAAGATTCAAAACCAAAGGATCAATTCCCGTCGACCCCGTTGGGATTCCATCGTTATGCCCTTCTCCTAAATTTCCCACAGACTGAATGACTCACACCAAGGGCCCCAGGACTCAGTAAATGCAACTCTGCAAATAAGGAGGTTTAATGTATTGAAAAAAGAAAATTAGGCGATATGGCGGAGTGGTTAACGCGACAGCCTGCTAAGCTGTTTCCTTCGGGAGCTAGAGTTCGAATCTCTATGTCGTCGGTAGAATATTTCTTTTGGTCCCTTTTTTTGTTGTCTTTTTACAGTCATGGTGGCGTAGCGTGTTGTCTAAATATTTTTTCGAAAGAACATTAAGCGAGGGTGGTGGGGCGGTGATTCACTCCGGGGAAAGGGAGAGAGAGCTGAGAAGATAATAGAAGACTTGATATGGAGCTTTATCCTCGGGGTAACCCTTTGATCTCTACAGTAAAACTAGAGTTGGCTACGGAACCCTTCAAACTCAAATCTCATTCTTACATATTTTAGAACGTCTTTAAAACAAATGGATATCTTAGGCTTCGGTTTTCTCTCAGACTGATATAGCACTTCACAATCTATAAGGCTTTCCACGCCTTTGGCGGATTGTTTGAGTGAAATTAAGTGTTTCAAGCTTCAAACACAGTACTTGAAAGCAAAAAGCAGAGTCTACACTCCACGTCCCCGAAAGGTGGCGAATCGCGTTTCTTGGCTATTTTTGGTTGAAACCCTTTGTACATTTTTTGCTTTGGTTGGGTAAAGGATAGTTGGTTCTTGTTGGTTTATTTGGCACTATTTGTCGAAAGTTTGTTGGTTGTTTCCAACAGGCTGTTCTCTCTTCTTTTTCTTTGTCTTGTTGGCACATCGTTGGACCACCAGGGGGTGCACTCATTCGTAAGACAGATTATGCTTAGTCCTAGAATACTAAACTACTACAAAATTGTTTTATTAACTTTAAGCTTTTACTCTCTAGGGGTAGAATATATTTTGTAGAGTATTAGCTAGATACTTAACTAAATTAGGTAGGATTTTTCCTATTTGTTTGCTGTTTAGGTGAGTTTAGGTGTTCCTAAGCACCTACCATGATCTTTCTCACGAATAAGTGCACCCCCTGGTGGCCCCTTTTGACCACTTGGCCTTTTCCCAACTGGAGTTTTTCATTTGGCAATCAGGAGATTTCTGTCTTGTTTCGCGTTGTCTGGTCATTTCTTCTAACAAGAGTTATGAGAGTATAATATTTGATCCTTACTCTGTGAAAATTCAACATTCTTATTGCTCTAGGACAATTGCTAATATTGAGAGTGATAACTAATAAACTAGCTTTTAACATCTTCTAAACTTTGGAATTTCAATTATCTAGAGTGTCTGGTCTCTTCTGAAGTCAAGTAGGTATTCAGAGAGTAGTGTAACTCTCTTACATCTGCCATGTATATCTATAAGCTAGACAACTGTCAACCTTTTCTCGTATACTCTCTCCTTATATAGGTTTCTAATACCTCCAAAACTTATTCTAATATCCTTAGTCGAAAACGCAGCTGTGAAACCTGTGGAAATACAATCCTTCCCCTTAAACAAAATGTCGCTAGTAGGCCCGTACACAACTTGCGGGTAGTTTTCACATATTTGTATAATTCTGTACACTGACGTTCCACCCTTATACCACTCTATGAATTAAAAACAGTACTTAATGCAGGTAAACTTTCAAGGAGGAACGAACGGCATTTATAATGGTAATCTCGGAGATGACGATGATTTGTTAGGGGATAAGTTTGTTGGAGGACAATATCTTGTCCGTGGTCAATTCCACGTAATTTCTTGCCATTGTTGATATTGTCCAGGAGGGGATCTATTTCACGGAGGATGGCCCCAATGCTTGTCTGGTATTTCTTCCTCACTTTGGCTTGTCGTTATTGATTCTCACGTGTATTGTAGGATGTGGGTAACATGAAATTCAACAAGAAGTTATAAGCAGATATCATGAGACCCGTGTGAAGAGGAAATAACATACGATTGTCGCAATACTGAGGATGCTGAACAACAAAGAAGTTCCGTGCATTGTGTTGAGATGGAACTCTGATGTAAGAAGTGCCAATGTTTTTAATAGTATGTTCGGAATGCCGAGAGTTTTGACCGCCTGTGAGTAGGTCTGCATAATTAATAGACGAATAGAGGACTTTTCACTCGACATTCATCTTCGTAGTTAATTAAATATTTGTTATTCGTAGTATTCGTATTCGTAGAGAAACAGGTTATTCACGAATATTCGCAGAGAGTCGTGAATGATTCGTAAATGGGTATTATAGGACCTAAGATGCTGTTTATATAGTACAGGGAGATAATCAATCCGACCTGGCGACGTGCCTAGGAGATACGATTACTAAGTAGCTAGTTAAAGTACTCTATTACACGTATTTGTGAGTCTTATATGCCGCATTAGAGACTCTAAATTAGAGAGAGCGAATATCAAATATTCGTAGAATAAAGGCTTCTATTCGTTATTCATATTCGTAGCAAAAGAGCTATTCGTGAATATATTCGTCGGGCTTAAATTCTTACGAATTAGCGAGTATTCACGGATTTTCGTAGGTGATCTATTCATTGTGCCGACCAACCTGTGAGAGGACTCAAAGGATGACCGGAGGAATTAACTTTCGAAGAAGAGAAAAACAATAAACTGTAGAAAAATACTCAAAATTCGATCTCTGGAAGAGACTGGTGCAAATAAATGATTGTGAAGTAAACTCTTGATATTTATCACTGTGCTGATTCGCTACCTATTTCCAGCACAAACATGTTGGTATGATTTTTTAAGCGAGGGGGGGCCGTTGGCTTTTTCGTCAGGATTTGTTGGTATGACACTCAGCCACCTCCCCCAAGGCTGCAAAATAGCCAACACTCAACCTTTGACCAGTCATATAACCGTAGCTGTAATCACGCCCAGTGTTTCATGAAACATTCCTCCCGTGTGAATGGTCCGTCTCACCTCGTCTACAAAGGGAGACCACCTCGTCACTTGGGTCTTTTCAGCATAACAACTCGTCCTTCTGTCGTGCTCCAAAATCGACACCAAAGAACCTTTGGTGGCCTCCATAAATCTAATTTACGAGTCTACCGTACAACCAACACCTCCACGGGTTTTCGTGACAATGCATCTCCTTTCTCTCCCCTTCAGCATTCTTAATTATGTAAGCTTGGTAAGTACCTCCAACACCTCAGCTCACATATCTCCCCAAAAAATAGCACTAACCATTCACTCCTTACAGATACAATCCGCACCAACCTCCCACAAAGACAATCATCTCAAATCCCGCGGTGTACCCGTACGTTCCCCCCTCATTCCTAATGCTCTCTCTTTTCTCACCATCTCATTCTAGCCCCTTCCCGAAATCCAATGTTGCACAAACTTCAACGTCCACGGCTGGGGCGAAGCAGATAAATTCGACATCATCCAAAACCAACCCAAAGGACCCTTTAAACTCGCAGCCGGTCCGGGGAAATGTCAAAATCTTTACACTACAGATCCAGAGCATGAAAAGAAGTGGGGTCATAGAAATGAGCTATGGATCTGTAACGATGTTGGTTCTGCCGCCCTCCACTCCACCACTTGTGATAAAGAACAGATGATAGCCTAGAAATAAGAAGAAAGAAGCTAACAGCTCATGGATATATTTAGCTCCTAACCGAATCCACAGCACTAGACTTAGTTCTTGCCGTAGCAGTATCCCAACTCGCCACTAAATGTCGCATCGGCGATTACCAATTCTGCGGTCAGGCGTTTAGTCATTATTCGGGTTACGACATGACGCTTCATCCTGTGAATTACGACTTTAATATCATCGTCAATGGGACGCAGGCACTTGCGCCCACGGATACTGATGTTAGTAACTGCCTGAATAATTGCAAATGAAGGAGAGGAGAGAAACATCAGAATGGTCCTCTTGAATTTTCCTTCACTCTTGGAATTTGGATCCTATTTTGAGGGCATTTGGAAGCATAGTAAGCAGGCAAAGAAGGCTGTTCTATGAGTGTTTGAGTGTAAGAGATATTACCTAGTAAGACTTTAATGAAGATAATAAAGGAGAGCTCAAGAGTTGAAAAGCAACTTCGAGAAAGTGATTATTACTATAGGTCATACATACACTGATTCATCATCTTTCAAGGAATTGGTAATATTGTCACTTTTCCCGATTCTCAGCTACTTAACACTCTTCAAGCCGCCACCTTTCAATTCCTCACTTCGTCAAACATCCCACCAATTCGCTCTTAACCTTTCTCCCCATGATCCCACCCATACATTCCAAACTCAATCCTCTTTCTCAATCCACACTACTCTTTCCCATCCACTCCATCATCCAAACCATCACAAACACCCCAAGCTATCACTCAATCTCAACATACCGCACAGAAATTCCAGAGAACGTTAGAAAAACAAGTATCCTCTCAACACCATCTACTGCATTCCATTCTCCTCGGCACTTTTCCCTTGAAAATCTCACAAGTAAAATCAAGACACCAAGATAAAAATCCAAAGAAACCAACCTAGCAAAGCGAGTATTCTCTCAAAACTCCTCACTTCGCTCACTTCTCCTCTTCAATTTACCTATTAGAGCGTCCTAGATATAATAAAAAGTTGGAATTAATCAAAGTAAAAAGTAGAAATCATAAATTATAAAAGTCCAGTTGATTACACTAATACTAAGACTTTAAGAGATATTAAAATCCTCTCTTACTATCTACTTGTTCTCATATTCTCTTACTCTCTATCTTCTTTTACCTTCTTCTATATATATTGTTTATATAAGAGAGAGAGAAGTAGTAGAAGAAGAGAGAAAGTATTTACTATCTTCTTGAACTTCTCTTACTTATACTATAAGAAACCTTTCTTAAAAATATTTACTTATCTCTCTCTCTACTCTCTCTCTCTTACTCTCTATCTTCTTTTTCTAGAAGTAATAAGAGGTAAGTAATATAATTGTAAAGAGATAAAAGTAGAAATACTTATAATCTTATTAACAAGTAACTTAGCTACTTTGTCTAAATACTAATATATATATACTACTTTTACGCAAGTCTTAGCTAGAGTAGCTAGAGTAGTAGTATAATAAAAGTAAAGAACCTACTTCTAAGTCTTAATATAAATAGCTTTATCGATATATAATAGAAAATTTATCTTTAAAATCTTCAATTTCCTACTTAATAAAGTAATACGTTACGACTTATGATTTCCGATTTATTATTTAGTTAATCTGACTTTTTAGTATATTTAGAATACCGTATCTATTAAAGTCTTATAAGTAAGAGCCTGTTTAGCTCGTATAAATTAGTTCTTTTATAATATATATACTACTGAAAAGAATAAGATAATATAATATATATATATA
>LLCB01000327.1:0-62158 GCA_001414345.1 Hymenoscyphus infarciens | reverse complement strand
CTTTAAAGAGGTATTCGTTCTTTAAGATTAGATTAGTTATTAGTCTACTTTTAGCTCTTACTTAGTCTATTAACTTATACTTTAAAGTTAAGTTAATATTTTAGTCTAGTTTATTTACTTCTACTTTATTTACTTACTTCTACTTTAAAGTTAAGTAAGTATTTCCTCTATTATTAAGTAAAGTACTTATTAAGAGAGTATATTAGTATTAGGTAATAATTACCTTACTTACTAATAGGCTTTAGGTTTAAACCTTAGTCTATACTAGTTCTTTCTAGTATTATCTAGAAGGTTCGGTTACGTTCTCGGTTATAGTTAAGCGAACACGTAATCCCTAGAACCTTCTAGTAACCTCTTTTGATTTATAAGCTATAGAAGCTTCTAGTATTTACTCTAGAAGTATATATAGCCCTCTTCTATCTTTTAGTTAGGAATTAAGTTAAAAAGTTAAAATTTACTAAGTCTTTTATACTTATACTTTAACTTCTTAGAAACGTGATTTAGCGATCACCTAACCTACTCTATGCCGATTCAACTTACGTACTTCTGACCTACTCTATAGCCTACTCTGTAGTCTACCCTATACGTATATAACCTCTTATACTTATTATTAACTTTATAAAACGTGTAGAAGTAGTAAAAAAAAGTTTAGATCTTTTTAAAAAAAGAGATACTTTTAAGAATTATTTATTCTTTATTTTACTTTTATTATTAGCGTTTTTATTCTCCTAGTCTACTTAATACGCCTTTCTAAGCTAATTTAGTTATTCTTCTCCTAGCCTTACTTTTTACTCTTACTCTTCTTCTTCTTACTAATTAAATCGCTTAATTCTCCTTTTCTATTCTAGTCTAAAGAGTATTTAAAGCCTTTCTAGGCCTAGTAGATAGATAGGCTAGATAAGGCGTTTATTCTATAGGTTAATAAATTAAGAAGTAGTCGATTACTAGCTATAGATTATAATAAGATTAAATATTAGCTTTTATAATTTCTCTTCTCTCTAGAACCTTCGACGAAGATAAGCTCTTCTATTACTTTTATCGATTCTAGTCTAGCTTATGTTCTCTTTTCTTAGCTATCTAACCTTTTTACTTCTCGTGCTTTATTCTATTCTCTCTCTTAAGCCTCGCCTAGCCTCGCCTCTCTTACTAAATCTAGCTACTAGCCTTCCTTTGTCTAACCTAGAAGAGGTAGTAGAAAAACAGGGAAAGATTTAGAATAATTCTAGTAAATAGTAGAGGTAAAACTATCTAAAGGATTATATTTAGTCTATTACGCTTTCTAACTTTAATATATATACTTTCTCTTCTATTTTAAGTATAATATTTATCTAATACCTACTCTTTAGAAACTCTAAACCTACTATTAGTTAAAACCTATAATAGTAGCTTAGGACTAGTAATAACTATATTCTTAAACTAATATATCTACTATTAAGACTAGTTTCTTTAAATAACACTATATATTATATATAAAACATAATAATAGTTGGTTAATATAAAAATAGTAAGAATTTAGAAACTTAATCTCTCTTCTTTAATAATACTATAATTTATTTAACCTCTCTTGAAATTAATTAAATAATACTAGACTTTATAATTATTAATATAATTTAAAACTTTATTAAACTATTACTTCTAACATTATCTAATAAAATCGAAAGAAGAACTATTTAAGACTAAGATAATATTAAAAATACTAACTATAAACCTTTCTAACTTAACTAGCTTCTTAGAATATACTTAGAGGTTTATAAGAGTATATAAAGATTAAGAACTAAGATAATTAAGTACTTTATATATTATATCTACTTAGTAAATTAAAACGTTACTACTTAGACTAACTAGACTATATATTACTAAGTAGATATTTATTTAAACTCTAAAATAATAAACTTATCTCTCTTTCCTTCTCTTCTTCTAAACTAAAAAGAGAGGCTATTTATATTTTAAAAAAAAATTAGATAATAAAACTCTACTATAGTAAGATAAGAAGAACTAACTACTCTAAGTAAGGACTATAATATTATAGTATAACCTAGTATCTACCTAGATATAAATCTAAATACTAATTTAGAATTATTATATTTACTAGTATTAAACTATAGTAATTCGTTCTTCTAGTAATATAAGCTTAATACTATCTATTCTACTTAGAGGAAAAAGAAAAAATAATATAAGTAATATATTACTAAAATCTTATTTAAAAATAACTATAGTATTTACTTTAAACTTTAATTTACCTTCTTTTTAAGAAGGTATTTACTTCTTAGTATTAAGTATAGACTAGGCTATTAATATATATATATTTAACTAGGGCTTCTAATTCGAACTTTATACTATCTCTAAAAAATAATATAAAAATATCTCTATATTTATAAGTAAATACTCTTACTAGTAATATATTTAAACTCTTATTTAAATATCTCTTTAAAACTATTAAACCTTAGAATCTTACTAGTATTTACTAGAGTAATTAATAAAAAGTCCTTATAATATAATAAGATATCTAAGAAATAACTACTAAGATTAAAATAGTTATAACTAATCTTATTAAGACTACTAAGATAGAGACTAATCTTATTAAGATAACTAAGATAAAGACTAGTCTTATTAAGATAACTAAGAAGGAGACTACTACTAATAGATAATTCTATATATAAAACTATTAAATAGCTAGATTAACTCTAATATAAAACGAAATATAGATTATAATAATAATAATAGTTATTTAATAGTATAAGAGTTAGATATAAGAAACCTACTATCTTAGATAATAAGAATCCTAACTATTATCTAGTATAAGATAGTATATAACGCTTAAGAACTCTTATTTAAGAAAATAAATATATATCTTAATATAATACCTTTAAACTTATAGCTTTAAATAAAAGAATAATTATTAACTAGTTAAGTAATAATTAGAAAAGATTTAAAGAGATCTAATAAAACTCTAATATAATCCTCTAATATTAGATCTTAGATATATAGATCTTATTAGATATTATAGTTAAGATACTTTAATATTATATATTTTATATAAAGCTTTAAATTAATTTAAAATTTCCTTTTAATCTTTAAAGCTTAAATAGATTTCTTTTATATATCTTCTTAAATAATAAAATATTAGTAATTTACTACTATATTAGAGTATTAAAAACTATATTAATCTATATATTCTCTAGAGATATTATAACTAGTAGTATACTAGTAGTAAACTAACTAAGCTATAGTTAGATAGTAGCTTATTAGGAAAATAAAGTTACTCTATATATAACTTACTTAAAATTAAATAACTTTAATAAATCTATTATAACTATCTTTTTAAAAGATAAAGACTTAAATACTTTCTTAACTAACTTAAAATTAAAGAAATTTATAATAAAAGAATTTAAAGTTAATAATATTAATAATCTAGGAAAAGGTCTTCTTATAGAATACTAATTTTATACTAGAAGTAATAAATTCTATTAAAACCTATTTATTTATTTCTACTTAAAATAGAATTAGTCTATTATACTAGTTATAATAGATTAGTATAATAAACTAGAACTTTATTAAATCTTCTAAGACTTTTTTTATAAAGATAGTCTAAAAACCTAGTAAAATACTAATATTTATTTTACTATTAAATATAAGCTAAAACTATAATATATCTAAAAAGTAATAGAAAAAGTTAAATAACTACTTACTTAAAACCTAGCTAAGAAGTTCTCTACTAAAGTAGTCTTAGATAACGTAAATCTAAGAGATATACTACTTAACTCTAGAAAGAGATAGTAATTAGACTTAAATAACTAAGAAAAACTAATAAAGTGTCTTTAATAATAATATTAAGATAAAGAAGATAAGGAATTTAAAGAAGAAGAGAAAGACTTAGTTAATAAACTATTAATATCTACTTCTACTAAAAGAAAGGCTATTACTATAACTAACTATAAGTTTCTTATAAGAAAGAAATTAGTAGATATAGTAAATATATTTACTAGAAAATTTATTATAAAGAGCTAGATAAACCTAGATATTATATTTAATAATAATAATTTCTTTAAAACTAGATATAATAGAGATATTATAAATATAACTCTTTTATAATAGAAGTACTAGACCTTTAAAAGAAAAAAAACCTTATAAGAAGATTTTAAATTACTTTAAGAATAATCTATATCTCTTTAAGATATAGTAAATTAGATAAAGAAAGAATTAACTAAGAATCTAGTTTTAAAAGGAAATATAGATTTAGTTACTTAAAATAAAATACTAGAAAAAGTAGTCTAAAAATTAATATTATATAGCTAGTTACTCTATAATACTATTATAAAAGAGATAATTATAAGAGACGTAGCTAAAAAGTTCTTAGATAAGTATTAGAAAACACTAAAAGAAAACTAATTAAGATTAGATAGAGTAGATAAGAAATAAAAAGTAGCCTATTTTAGTATATAAACTAGATTTATTAGTTTTTACCTAGTATACTACTATACTTTAGATTTAGTTAAAATAATTAAAGGTTACTAATATAATTATAATAAACTAGTAAATATATAGAGTAAGAATACTTAGTTTAATATTTAAGCTAAAATAGAATCTAAAAAAGATTTTAAAGAATTCTAAGAAACTGTTAATAGTTACTTTATAACTATAAATAGAGAAGAAGAAGAAGGATTAACTTAAAGTCTTACTATAAAAAAACTACTTAATAATTCTAATAAAACCTTCTAAGAAATTTATAATCTAACTACTAAATTATATAATATATATACTAATAAAATTAAAGATTAGCTAGATTTTAATAATAAATATAAAGTTAAGATTCTATTAGACTATTAGATAAAGAAAATTAATATAAAAGCTAATTCTTTAGTATTAGTATAACTTATAGTTATAAAAGCGATATAAAAAGAGTTATATTATCGTTCGTATATACCGAGTAAAGCTAGCTACGATGTCTACTTAAGTAGCTTTTAAGTAAGAAGCACGTATACTCACGTATACTAATCCGAGTTACTATTTACCTCTTAAATATATATACCGACACTAGCACTTCTTTAAAACGATAGAAGTTACTTAAAATTATTAAAAATCACATATCTAATCTAATTAATTAAAGCTCTCTATTCTCTATTCTTAACTAATAAGAAGGCTCTATTTCAGTTCTCTATTATCTCTTATTTCGTTCCACTTACTCTATAAGGTTAATATCTAGCTTATTAGTATCGATCAACTTTTATAAAGTATTATAATAACTCTTTTTAATTATAGTATCTATAGAATTACTCTTACTATTAATGTATTTAATCTTATTAATCTCTCTTAATTTATATACTTCTTATAAGTATATAATATTAATTATAAGTTACTTCTCTTTAGTTATACCCAATTTAGCTATATATTTATAAATAGACTTTAAATTAGTATATACTATAAGTAGTACTTTAAATTCTAAGAAGCTTTTAAAAGTTGATTTTATTAAAGCCGCGGTATTAAATCTAGAGCTTATTATATATAATTCTAATACTAAAACACTATAGATAACTCTCTTATATTTAGTAGAAGACTAATATAAGATATTAGTATTATTATCCTTGTCTATAAGAGTAATAACGTAACTGATTTATAATAATAAGTCTTTATTATTAGTAAATAATCCGTTAATAATATGACAGTATACCGTCCTATATAGCCGAGATTACATAGCATATACCGTATATATAAGGTTTCAGTAGTTGTTGTTTTATATTGTCTAATTTAGGAAGGTTACGTACGTCCGTACGTCTATCTAAGCTTTTAGACGTACTTCGTAGAGTTCAGGCTTTTGTATTAGCCGACGTATGTCGTTGTTCGGTTTCGTACCTCTTATATATAGTAGCCTACTCTCTTAGAGTTAGAAAAGGCTAGTTTAGCCTTTTCTTCTATATCAGAGCCTAGTATTTAAATACGTTATTCTACTAAACGCACTCCTATATACCTCTTCTATAGTTATATATATTTTATGCTATTATATAAAATTTTATATAATAGCACGAAATATATATAACTATAGAAGAGGTATATAAGAGTGCGTTTAGTAGAATAACGTATATAAATACTAGGCTCTAATATAGAAGAAAAGGCTAAACTAGTCTTTTCTAACTCTAAGAGAGTAAGCTACTATATATAAGAGATACGAAACCGAATAATAATATACGTTAGCTAATATAAAAGCCTAAACTCTACAAAGTATATTTAAAAGCCTAGATAGACATATAAATATATATAACCTTTCTAAATTAGATAATATAAAATAATAACTACTAAAACCTTATATATATAATATATACTATATAATCTTAGCTATATAGGATAGTATACTATTATACCCTTCTCTTTTAAAAAAGACTTATTCTTAAGTTTATCTATCTCTTATTATTTAAGGTTTAAGGTAGAATTAGAATAGTATAAGTATTATAATATTTATTATATTATTATAAGTTAGTTAGAGTCTAAATCGTAGCTAACCTAAGTTTATAAATACTTTATTTTTATTAAGATTTATTATAAGTAAGATAAGATATTAAAATATTAATTTTAGGTCTAAATTATAACTAACCTAGTTTATAGATACTTATAAAAGAGACTTTGTTTTTAATTCTTTTATATTAAAAGTAAGTATTTACGTTTATTAAAAGAGTATAGTCTAATCTATCTAGTAGGTTAGAGAAAGTTTAAAGTTTAAAGTTTAAAAAGTTTAAAAGTTTAAAAAGTTTAAAAAGTTTAAAAGTTTAAAGTAAAATTAGAAAAAGTTTAAAGTAGAGTTAGAGGTAAATTTAGAGTAAAGTTAGAAGTTATTAGATTAAGAAGTAGTAATAACTTAGTTAAAAGCTTACTTTAATAGTATATTAATTCTTATTTAATTTAAATTACTAAAAGAGTATAAGTCTAAAAAAGTTTAAAATAAAGTTAGAGCTAAATTTAAAGTCGACTTAGATATAAATATTAAGAGATAACGTTAAAGATAATAGTAATAACTTAGTTAAGAGCTTACTTTAAAAACATACTAATTTATATTTAATTTAAATTTAAAAAGTAAAAAAAGGACTTCTAGCTTAGCTAGAAGTAAAAGAAAGTAGAAAAGAAAAAGTTTAGAATAGTTAAAAGTGAATTTAGAGTAGAGTTAGAGGTTATTTAATTAAGAGGTAATATTATAAGTAATAGTAATAACTTAGCTAAAAGCTTACTTTAAGAGTATACTAATTTATATCTAATTTAAAGAATTTAAATAAAAAAGAGTATATATCTATTTAAACTAAGGTTAATAGGTATTTAGAGTAAAGTCTAAACTAAAAAGTTAATAATATTATAGATAATAGTAATAACTTAGTTAAAAGCTTATTATTCTTTTAAGAGTATACTAATTCTTATCTAAGTTAAATTTAAATAAAAAAGAACTTCTAGTTTTATTAAAAGTAAAAGAAAGTAAGAAAGTAAAGAATATAAAGACTATAAGACTTTATATAAGAGTTAGTAGCGTTTTAGCTAGTTAAAAGAGTTTATTACTAAATATTAAAAACACTATTTAAGTATTTAGATAATAAAAGAAATAGTTTTAAGTAGTTAAAAGTAAAGTTGTTTTTAAAGTTATTAGAGTTTTATTATTTAAAGTTTAAGATAATAAAAGGAGTAGTTCTAGCTAGTTAAAGGTAAAGTTATTACTAAAGTTTATTAAATTATCTAAGTATTTAAAGATAATAAAAGAAGTAGTTTTAGCTAGTTAAAATAAAAGAGTTATTATTAAATATTATTAAAGTTTAAAATTATTATTTAAAGTCTAGAATAATAAAAAAAGAAGTAGATTTAGCTAGTTAAAGGTAAAGTTTATTACTAAATATTAAAACTACTATTTAAAGTTTAAGATAATAAAAGGGGTAGTTTAGTTAGTTAAATAAACTTAATATTAAAGTTATTAAAGTTAAAATTATTATTTAATATTTAAAATAATAAAAGGTATAGTTTTAGCTAGTTAAATAAACTTAATACTAAATATTACTAAAGTTTTACTATTTAAAGTTTAAGATAATAAAAGAGGTAGTTTTAGTTAGTTAAAAGTAAAGTTAATACTAAAGTTATTAAAGTTTTACTATTTAAAGTTTAAGATAATAAAAGGAGTAGTTTTAGCTAGTTAAAAGAGTTATTACTAAATTTAAAAATACTATTTAATATTTAGAATAATAAAAAGAGGAGTTTTAAATAGTTAAAGGCGAAGTTATTTCTAAAGTTATTAGAGTTTTACTATTTAAAGTTTAAGATAATAAAAAGAAGTATAGTTTTAGATATAATAATATCTAAGTTTAAATATAAGTATATAGTTATATAAAACTATATTACTTAGGTTTATAAGCTATCTTATTCCTTTTAAAGTACTTAAAGACTTATTTATCTTTTAATTTTAAAGAAAGATTTACTATTAGATTATATTATAAGGAGTTTAGAGTTAGATAAAGAGGTATTTTAAACTAGAGTACTAATTATAAGTAACTTAGTATTTTAGTATATCTCTTTATCTAACTAAAAGATTATTTACTATTTTAGTAAAGTTATAATTCTAGTATCTCTTAAAAGTAGTAGATAAGTTTTAGAGTTAAGGTATAATCTTATCTTATATATAAAAAAAGTATTCTAATTCTAGTATCTCTCTAAGTATAGCTATACTTAAAAAGTAACCTTTTTAAAGTTAGTAAAAGTTTCTTTAGTATATTCTTCTCTTAATTCTACTTTTATCTCTTTTAACTTTTATCTCTTTTAACCTTTATACTAGTAGCTAAGACTTAGTTTATAACTAAGTAATTATAGTCTTTTTAGTTATTTACTAGTAAAGGTTTAAGAGAAGCTTAGAGTAGAGTTAGATAATATTTAATTAAAAGATAGTAATAACTTAATTAAGAGCTTACTTCTAAATTTTATTTTAAAAAAAAGTATATTTTAACTAATTTATATCTAATTTAAGGATTAGGAAGTAGTAGGAAGATATTAGAAGTAGCTACTCTTAGTTAAAAGAGGTATAAATTTAAGTTTAAAAGTAGAAGAGAGTTAGATTAGATAAGGTTTAGAGTAGTAATTTATTAACTTAAAATATAAGATTACTTATCTATCTTTCTAGCTTAGTTAACTAATTCCTTATTTCTTAATTTTCTACTTTTAAAGCTTATATAACTAACTATATCTATTCTATATTTAAGAAGTCTTACTAGTCTCTTTAACTATTATTATTTTTTTAGAATCTTCTAAATCTTAGTATATAAGTATAATTTAGAAGAGGTTTAGAGAGGTATCTTTTAAAAAGAGGAGTATTTTTAGAAGAGGTTATTACTTAATACTATATAGTAGAACTAAATTTAACTATCTTTATTATCTATTTATAAGGATCTAAAAGTGTTTTAAGTATCCTTTATCTTATAACTAGTTAAAAAGTAGGTATTTAAAAAAGTAACTATCTCTTCTTAATCTTAGAAGGTATTCTAAACTAATTCTAACTTATATCTAGGCTCTAGATAGTTCCTAGCTAGTTTAGTTATTATACTCTAAATAAAGGCTTTATATATTAGTTTTAGTTATCTTACTTTTTTATTAAAGTTAAAGAGTATTTAAAAGGGCTTTAGTACTATATTAAGTAAGTTAGAAAGTATTAAGGCTAGCTATATCTTTTAAGTAAAAGAGGTTTAAATTAAAGCTTAAAAGTAAAGAAGGGTTTAAATATAGGTTTAAAAGAGAGTTAGATTAATAAGGGTTTAGAGGTAAGATTTTTAACTTTAAAGTTTACTTATAATTTTATTTTCTATCTCTTTACTAACTAATTATTTTATCCTTTATATATTACTATCTTATTTATATATTATTTATATATTATTTATATTTAAGAGGTTTTACTTATTATTTTATTAGAATCTTTTAAGTCTTAATATATAGTTATAAGTTAAGTTAAAGATAGTTTAAAGAGTTATATTTTAAAAAGAGAGGTAGCTTTAAAAGGTTATTTAATACCTTATAATAGAACTAGAGAAGAGAGAAGGAGTAAGGTTAGATTTAGAAGCTTTTATAATAACTATAAAGTTAACTTATTTACTAATCTTAAAGTTATTAAGATTCTTAAGAATACTTAGCATATTCTAATCTCTTAATATATACTAAAATATAATTTTTACTAGCTATTTATATAGATACTAAACCCTAGTATTACTAGCTATCTAGGTAGTCTCTAACTACCTAGCTATTTAAGGATATTATTATAATATTCTAAATCAAGAGTAAATCAAATTCTAAATAAAGAGTAGTAATAAGCTTAAAAGAGATATTATTAAGGCTATTACTAGTAAAGAAGAGTTTAGCCTTTTTATATAATAGTATGAAATATATATAACTATAGAAGAGGTATATAGAAGTGTATTTAGTAGAATAACGTATATAAATACTAGGCTCTAATATAGAAGAAAAGGCTAAACTAGCCTTTTCTAACTCTAGGAGAGTAGACTACTATATATAAGAGGTACGAAACTAAATAACGACATACGTCGGCTAATATAAAAGCCTAAACTCTACGAAGTACGTCTAAAAGCTTAGATAGACGTATAGACGTACGTAACCTTTCTAAATTAGATAATATAAAACAACAACTACTAAAACCTTGTATATACGGTATATACTATATAATCTCGGCTATATAGAACGGTATACTATCATAAATAAAAGCGTATAACTTTAAAGAAGATTTATCTAACTTAACAAATTTAAGCTCTCTCGTAGTATTATCGATTTACTACTAAATTCGTTTATTAAAGAGAGAAATATCGTTATCTCGAGAATCGATAGTTTAAGTAGTATATAATAAGTCAAAAGCGGCCTTAGATTAAGATAACATAGCTAAGTATACTTCTCTAGCACGTTATATAATATATTAATCTTTAGTATCTACTATATATAATACTCCTTTTATATTAGATATCTCGGTTAGAACTTCTTATACTAAATTCAAGTATTTTATATAATCTTAAGTAAGAGATATAAAGCTGTCTTAATACTTAGTAATTAGTCCTCTATTAAATTTAATTAGATAGTTAATAGTAAGCTCTTCTCTTTCTTTAGATATAAAACCGGCCTTATTAATAGTAACCTTCTCTTTGTTAGTAAAGGCGTCGTTAGCGAGTATAAGAGTATTATTAGTTTAAAGGCCTACTATACTAAAAGAGGTATTTAATTCTACTTACTTATTATATTAGTATAACTTCGTATATAAAAGACAGAGGTCGAATATTAACTATTCTATTATAAGCCTTATAATATAGTATTTATAGTACGTTATAAACTAATAGTTACTAGCTTCTAGAATACTATATAATAGTCTAATTACTTTAAAGAATATATCCTTCTATTAAGAATAACCTTTAAGAGAGCGTATAAAGAATTTCTAATTTAAGTTAGTTAACGATTATATATATACTTATATAATATTCTAAATAAATACTCGTAAACTTAGAAGTATTATAATAAGTATAAGAATTATTCTCTAGCTTACTCTCTAAATTATAGACGCTTAAGTAAGTACTAGTAACTTTCTAGTATTATTATATACTTAGATTACTAATCTTAACTTTATAAAAGCAAGTGCTAAACATCTTACTACGAATTTAATATTATCGATAAAGCGTGATCTAAATATTCTAGTATTAGAAAGCAACTCCTTCTAAGTAATAATCTTAAAAATACTATAATCAGTTAAACTATTAATCTTCTTTTATCGTAATTTAATATATATTATACTATTATTAGCTATAAAGACTTTAATATTATAAGGTTTACTTAAATTAGTAAGAAAAGTTCTAATATCTTTAAAAGTAATATAGTCGAAATCGTCTATAAGAGTATTTAACTATTAGAATAACACTTTAAAAGACCTATTTAGAGGCTTTAGATACTTTAGTTATCTACGTCTATACTTCTAAGGAGGTTCTAGTAAAGGTTCTAGAATATTAGTATTTTAATAGATTTATAACTAACGAAGTTAGTATTAGAGAAAAGGTAAATATTATTTAATATCTTAGTTACTCTAGTCTACTTCCTACCTACTCTATTACTTAAAAGTTCTCTCTTTTTTATAGAGTTATAGTATTATTTTAGATAATACTATATTAGAAACTTCCTTAGTTACTAGTAATATTCTAGAAGTTTTAGAAGTTTTAATAAAGTATAGCTTTATAACTATAGATTAAAACTTTATAAGGCTACTTTATAGTACTATAATATAGTTCTTATTCTCGATTTCTTAAAGAATAAAAGGTTCTATCTAAGACTTTATATACTCTCTCTATACTAAAACGTCTAAATTTAAGAGTAAGTTCTTAACTTAGTTAATTAGTCTATTTCGTATATTAAGAGCTTCTTTAACTTAATAAGATGTAATCTACTTTTATACCTCTTAAGTAGCCTTTTTATAAGTCTTAGACTTTATAGAAATCAGTTATAAAGGTACGTTAGTTATAGTTATTCGAGTATATACTCTATATACTAATAGAGTAGAGACTAGTCTATCTAGGCCTACTATATCTTTAATTACTTTAAAAGCTATTTAAAGTACTAAACTTTATAAGAGATAGAGCTCTTATTTATATATAATATTATATACTCGTCGAATTAGTCTATAGTAACGTTCTACTATACTAATTAAATTATATATCTTAACTAGTATAGTTTTCACTATAGTATCTATTCTAGTAGTAGAGTATATAAAGTCCTTTTTAATAAAGTTTATTCTAGTTTCTATAATAATATAATTAAGAGGTCTAAGATATATATTAATCTAATATTTTTAGAAGACCTCTTATATAGTTATTACTTTTATATCTAGTAAAAAGTTATCTACTTAATACCTTATTACTTCGTCTATATAGTATAAGACTACTTACTTATTAAAGAAGAAAGTATTAATTAAAGTACTATAATTAAATTCTAGGTTATTATAAAAGATAAACTTAAATTAGCTAGGCGAACTTCTATGCTTTTAATAGTATTTATAAAATTTAGTAAGATATTAAAGAATACCTTAGTTAATATAATACCTAGCTCTTTCTAGTATACATTATAATCTTAGTACTAATAGATAGCTAAATCGCTTATAAAGTCGTTAAATATTAATATCTATAAGAAATATTAGATACTTCTATATAAAGTTATATATAGCTTTATCTTAGAGTAGAAAAGAGTGTCTAAATCGTTATATAATAAAGAACCTTTTAATCTCTATTTCTTTCTTATTCTCTTAGATAAGTATATTTTAAAGATTATTTAAAGTAACTTTTAAGTTATTTATATTATTAATATAAAGAATAAAAGAAGTATCTAATAATACTATATAAAATTCTACTCTTCTAATTAGTATATTAATTATTATTAATTCTAAAGATAGAGTATATCTCTTACTAAACTAGATATTAAGTTAACTTTTTATATCTTTATTAATTAAGACGCTTTTAATAAGTCTAATATATACGAGATATTAGTTATATTCTATACTTAACTTTTAAGCTACTCTAGTATTAATTATTATACTAAAGAAGTTCTCTTTTATATATCTTTTAGCTAATATTATAAATACCTCTTCTATAAATTCGTATATAATATTAGAAGTATTATTTAAGTTATTTAGGTTTTATAGAATATATCTATTAATAGCGTATTTTTATACTAAACTTATTAAATTTATAATAAGATGTTTAGTATTTAAGTTATTAATAAATCCTATAAAAGTAATATTATAATAGATAACTTTATTATCTAAGCTAGTATCTAATAAGTAACTATCTTCTTTTAATAGAGTAATAGTATAAAGTATTTTTAATATCTTCTTCTCCTAAGTACTCTAAGTATATACTATATTAGTAATTATCTATTTTGCTCTCTAAATAATGATTTATATCTTAAATATCTCTTAATTAATAAATAATACCTAGAATACCTCTTATTTTTATATCTCTTATTTTTAGAGAGTAAAACTGTTAAAATAGAGGTATTCTAGTTAGTAAATGTTTACTACTTTTACTATATATCTATACTTGTTTTTAAGTAAATTAAAACTATATACTAGGATGTCTTATAATATTTAAGTACTAAAATCTATTCTCTCTCTATCTTCTTCTATTATTACTATTACTACTAATATACTAGCCTTTAAGTATAAGGATAAGATAGAGCGTAAGCGGCGTATAAAGCCTTATTATATAATATTAAAAGAGCTTAATTAATAAGAATAATAAGATGAAACTATTATAAATAAATTAATAAGTGATTTTATACTAGTAGATACTAACGCTTTAAAAGACGTTATATAAATTAGTTAGAAGTAGCCTACTCTTAAAAAGGTAAAAGAGGCTATAATTATTTATCTAATTAATTAGAACAAATCTTATAAGATTATAAAGTTAGATAAAGGTTAGTTTATTCTTAAGTATAAGGTAAAAGAGATATATAAATTCTACTTATATATTATCTTTTCTAAGAAGACTTAGTATATAATTCTTTAAGTATATACTTCTTACTCTTACTTAACTAATATATATCTTAATCACTATAGTAAGAATAGTATATAATATATTCTTAATACTTATACTAAATCTATTAATTAAGATTCTAATCTTAAAGTAAAGAATTTAGTAAATAATAAGAAGTTACTTAGCTAAGGTAATACTATACTAAATCGTTAGATATATTATACTATCTAAAAGTAATATAAGAAGAGTCTTAAGAAGGAAAAGAATTTATCTATACTTATATTAAATTATATAAAAGCGTTTTAAGATTTAGATCCTACTTACTATATATGTTTTTAAATTAACTAGGAAACTATAGAATTTAAGAACGTATTTATTATTCTAAGACCTCTTTATAATACTACTAAATATATCTATTACTTTACTAGAGTCGATACTATATATACTTAATCGAAGTTTAAGATAGTATTAGTAATTACTATTATAATTAATATTAATAATAAGATATTATTAATTTACTAGACGTATTATTAAAAGAGGACAAGAAGTTATAGAAGTAGTACTTTATAAATATAGTATACGCCTTTTAAACTTTTTAAGTAATATATAAGAATAGTAATAAATAAGTACTAATTAGTAACTACTAAAAGGGTTTATAAAAGCAACTTCTAATAGCCTTTCTAAAGGCTTATACTCTTATATATTATTAGTATATTATAGATAATATTACCTTTTACTATAGTAAGGAATTAAGATAACTTTAGTAGAGACTTTACTATATAAAGAATAGAGATACTTACTAAGAAACTCTATTATAAATAGTAAAGTTTAAGAAGAAGTATAGTAATAAAACCCTCTTTAAATACGTTACTACTATTCTAACTAATATTTATTCTATATATAAGGTTATCTCTATTAAAAGACTTTTATAATATAGCTATAATACGTTAAATATTATTAAGAGTATTAACTTAGTATAGAGCGAGATTTAGAATTATCTACTAATATAACTACTTAATAGTATATAGAATTAGATAATAAAGAAGTTTTATTTATACTATAATTCGCCTACTAAATTTAGTAATACTAAGGTCTTAAATAAGCTATAGAAGCTCTATCTTAAAAGGCTAGAGTATACTAAAAAGTATAAAGTTATTCTTACTAGTAGAGACGTCTACTAAGTTAATACTCCTAAAAAACATTACTACTAAGTTAACCTTAAAGAGCGTACTTACTTATATCTCTCTTTCTAGGATTATTAATCACCTTACTTATATATAATTACCTATTATTAATATCTTACTATTAACGTTATATAATTCTTCTACTATAGCTATTTACTCTTAAATTATCGTATAATATACTATTCTACTTTTAAGTCTTTTCTTATAATTAATAAGCTTTATTCTACTCCTAGTATTTTACTACTACTAATTAAGCGCTATATAAGACAACTAAAAAAGGTATATATCTACTAAGAGTATTAACTATTAAATTATAAGTATTATAATTAGTAAGAAGTTAGCTATAATTTAAGAATATATATAGATATACTATTAGCTTATAAGCGTATATAAAAGTTAAAAGAGGTAGTTTTTAGAGAAGATAGTAACTAATTAAGTAATAACGAGTTTAGAGACTAGGAAGTCTTCTTTAAAGATATTAATAACGATCCTCTCTACTAATCTAATCTTACTACTACTAATAAAGTATAAATTACCTTCTATTATTAAAACTAAGTTTTAGAATCTTTTAAGAATAAGAATAAGAATAAGAATAAGAATAGTAGAGAGGAATATAGAGAGGAATTTAATAGCTTTTCTAATAGCTTAGAGAACTTTTTCTTATTATTTAAGCTACTACTAGAAGAGCTATTTAAGCTCGACGAACTCTTAATTACGAGTATAAGTGACGATAGCGAAACTAAGCGAGCTATAGAGAGTATATAACGTTAATATAATATTACTAGTAGAAGAGGAATTAATAAGCGATTTATTAAGCTAGGAGTATACTCTAAAGTTTTAAGTACTTAAGATAAGAAGGAAAAGCGACGATTAGGTAATAGTTAGAGTATAATTAATAAGTATTATTACTATATAGATTAAGAGTATATAGTAGATGTTAATAGACGTTACCTTATACTATTAATATTAGATTAATTATATAGAGTAAAGGTAGTAGAGTAGGAGTAGGAGTAGGAGTAGAAGAATATAGACGTTTAAGGCGAAATTAGTATAGATAGTACTAAGCTAAGAATTAATCCTACTATATAAGAAGGAATTAGAATTAAGGTTAATCTAAGTACCTAGGAGAGCTAAAAAGCTATTAATTTAAGAGATAAAAGCGTTAAGCGAAAGTATAAGAATTAGAGTATTATACTACTAGAAGGTACTTATAAAAGTTTATATATTAAGAAGTAGGTAGATAGTATAGTAGTAGATTAATTTACTATATTTATTAAATTTTTAGTATATTAGTATAGAGAAAATAATAAATAAGGAAAATATCTTTACTAACTAGAATACCTCTAGTTTAATAGTTTTACTCTCTAAAAATAAGAGGTATAAAAATAAGAGGTATTCTAGGTATTATTTATTAATTAAGAGATATTTAAAGTATAAATCATTATTTAGAGAGTAAAATAGATAATTACCGATATTATATTTATATTATATACCTTTCTAGTATACTTGTCTCGCTTCTCTTTAAAGTGTCTAGAATTCTTATTAGTCTATTTAGTAAAGTAATAGTCTTACTCTTCTTAACTATAATCCTAAGATAAATAGTCGTCCTTTCTATATATATAATATATCCTCTTCTTCTTATATTAATCTATACTACTAAATTTATTTATACTACTATCTTATCTACTCTTATAAAAGTACCTTTTAGTTATTATAGTTTCGTTTATAACTATCTCTAAGTAGACTTTTATATAGAATTAGATTAAACTTTATAAGAGAGTAATAGTATTAGAAATTAAAGAGTCTTAGAGTAAGGTTAATATTATAATAGTATAATCTAGGACCTTCTTATATACTAAAATTAGCTTATTTAAAAACTAACTATTAGTATAAAAGTCTATAGAGAGAGAAAATCTTGTTAAATTAAGTCTTAATAATATATCTTAAAAGACTTTAATATTAATACTCTAGATACTTATATTATCTCTTATAAATTGATATTATTTTACTTAGATAATTAGCCTCTTTTATAAAGTTTATTTTTAAAGTATTATTATATAGACATAGATAAAACTTTAAAAGATTAATTATTATATTTATTAAAAAGCATAATATAAAAGTAATTTAAAGTATTACTTTTTAGTATAGTAGAGAAGGTAAGAGAGTAAATCGCTAGTAATACTCTACTTCTCTTATATATATTCTTAAATATTATAACTTTAATTATAAAGTTATCTTCTTTTCTACTATACTTTTAGTCGTTCTTATATACTTTTATAAGTATACCTAATATACGTAAGTAGTCTTAACTCTTTTAAGAATTTTATAAAGTTAACTCTAGTTTAAAATATACTATATTTATTTATACTAGTAGTCTTTTACTAGGATTATTCTATTACTAATTATAATTCGAATACTTAGTAGAGTTATCGAAGTTATTAGTAATAGTATTATTATTAAATTAGTATAAGATGAAAAAAGAGGTATAGTTATCTTTTAGTAGATCTAGAGATTAGATCGGAGGTTATACGAGATTATTTAAATCTCTTTTTTTAGTTAGTAGAATTAAAGTTATCGAAGATATTAGTTATTATTATTATTATAGTTATTATTATTATTATATAGAGGATAATTATTATATAGTAGATACTTATAAAGCTTCGTCTCTAGCCTTTGACTTAGATTAGATGTTTTAAGTAATATTTTTAGCTAAAGGTTATTATTATTAAAGTTATTATTACTATAGCTTTTATTATCTTTTAACGTATTTCTCTATATATTTATAATAGGAACTAAAGTCTTTAGTACTAGCTCCTTCTAATACTATAGCTTTTACTTCTTTATCTAACTACTTAGTTTAATTAACCTTAGTAGTAGTATTATATAGTACTTAAGATATAAGTATCTTATGTCTATCTATCTTAACCTATATACCTCTTCTATAAAGTATTTATTATAACTTAGTAGTAGTAGATCGGTGGATTTTAACAAATTTATTTTAATTCTATTCTTCGAAGTCTACTTGAAATTTGTTCTAAAAGAGAAGGTCTTCGTTCTCTCTTTTAGTATACTCCTCTTCTCGTTTAGTAGTAAAAATCGTCTCTTCTGTCTATATTAACTTTAGCTTTAGTACTAGCTTTAGAGCTTGTTTTAGAGCTAAAGTTAAAGCCTCTGAAGTCGTTAGAATTAGTATTAGTATATCTGTTATATTATAGATATTATAGATATTATAAATATTATTATTACTTAAATTAAATTTAGATATTATTAAAAGTCTGTTTATACTTTACTTAGTAGATTATAGGTAAAAGAGATATTAGGTTTTAGGTAAATAGGTGTCTTAGAGAGTATAAATTATCTTAGTAGATAAAAGAAGGTTAGTATTTATAATTAGCGCTTCTTATTAAAGTTATTAATAAATAGTAGAAGGAATCACGATTAGAGAAGAGGAGTCTACTAGTAATATCGAGTTTACTTTTATATAAGTATATCTATAGTAGAAATATATAAAGTAACTAAGTATCTAATCTATACGTCTACTAATTAGTATTAGTATAACTTATAGTTATAAAAGCGATATAAAAAGAGTTATATTATCGTTCGTATATACCGAGTAAAGCTAGCTACGATGCTTACTTAAGTAGCTTTTAAGCGAGAAGCACGTATACTTACGTATACTAATCCGAGTCGCTATTTACCTCTTAAATATATATACCGACATTTAGATTTACTACTTAGAGTAGAATTAAGCTATATTTATATATCTATAAGTAATTCTCTATTAGAAATTTCTAGTTAAAAAGAGTTTATTCTACTTTCTTAAAATATAAACTCTTATAAAAAGCTAGTTATTATTAGAAATAATAATAAGAAACTAAATAATAGAGATAATAACTATAGTATTAATAGTAATTAAGATCTACTAAAGGTTACTAAAGATTTAAATAAAATATCTAATTAGAAGTTAATAAAGCTAGATATTACTAGTAATATTTAATAACTTATTAAAGTAAGAAACTCTAGTCTAATATTAGTATTTAATAATTTAAATACTTATATAATAGCTATTAGTATTAATCTTAACTAAGGAGATATTTAACTAGATATAAGTAAGAGTAATAAGAAGAATAATAAAGAACTAGAGTAGTATAATATAGATAAAGACTAAGGGTTAGAAAGAGGATTATATAATTATATAAAAGAATCTAGAATTAGCTAGAATATCCTAAAAGTCTATTAACTAGAATTATTATCTAAAAATAAGTTATCTAGATCTAAAATATCTAAAAAGTAATAATATTTTAATAGTTAATCTTAATCCTCTTAGGCAAGTTCCTAGTCTTAATAGTAGAGAATATATAAGAAGAAACTAAGCTTTATAATAAAAATAAGAGAAATGATATTAAAAATAGGATTTATATAAAAATACTCTAAAATATAGTATAAGATAGATTAGTAGGTATTTACTAGGTTAGCTAGAATATCGTAGAGGCTCTTTCTTTTACTATTACTAGACTAGAAAAACGAGGAAAGATTTAAAATAATTCTAGTAAATAGTAGAGGTAAAACTATCTAAAGGATTATATTTAGTCTATTACGTCTTCTAACTTTAATATATATACTTTCTCCTCTATCTTAAGTATAATATTTATCTGTGGTTAGCCTAGATTAGCTAGTATATAGGCTAAGGAGAGGCTAGGAGAATGAAAACGCTGTTTATTATACTTACTTTAAATTAATAAGTAATATAGAAGAGAGATAATTAGATAGAGCGCTTCTTTCTAGCTAGGCCTCGTCTCTTTTAGAGTACTTTTATCTTCTTTCTAAAGAAAAGAGGGTTCTAAAAAGCCTTGATAAAAAAAGCTCAGATTATAAAAGAAAGTAGGCAAATTCAAGCTTAACTCGCAACTCACTGTAGATTCATACTCGCTGCATATCTTAATTCTCATTCATTGGAGCAATCTAGTTTCATTTCTCTAGTCGTCTTATTCACTAATACCTGTTATAAAATAGGTCTAAAAGGTTGCCAGTAAGCTGAGGAAACACGAGTAGGGTGTCTAAATCAAAATTCCAGATTCCTTGTTTCCCAGCACTTATTCACACATTTATAGTCAATCTTTGAACACTCATTCACCACAAAGAAGCAAACTCCACGACGAAGTTGAAACATTCACCAACATTGCAAATCATCTAACTATATAATTTGGATCATCACTTCACGCCTTTTTACTGCCCACCCTCCAAACAACACTAACTATATATACACCCATATCTCGAAAAGGTTCCTTACAAAGCCAAATCTCGTTTCATATATTCTTATATCTTCATATTTGCCCTTGAGACCCAAGAATCATGACACCCAACCCGCAGAGGAGAGTAACCTTCGGAGAAGCCTCCGTACAGCAATATGACGATAACCAAAGTCCCAACAACCTCCCCACGACCCTCACAAGAACAGCCTCGCCCTTATCTCGGGGCAACAGTCCCACCTCGATCCTTTCTCGCATCCAGCGAGTTACTGCACCTACTATGGGAAGTATTGAAGATAATATCAACTATGACCCGCCAAATCTACAAGTACCTACAACAAGTCAAAGTGACAACGGAGAAGGAAGTAGTTCTCAAACTCTAACAACAACTTCCCAGTCTCGAAACCAATCAAGCCCGGTTACAAGTGGTAACTTTGGACCACAGGATTCCCAAGTGTCTACAGAATTTAGAAGTGGAGTTGGAGGTGGTTCTCGAACGACGACGACAACAACTTTTACGCAACGCGTCGCTGCCCCTGTTGTAAGTGTACAACACCGAGTTATTGGCTTCCCAGCACTAGCAATGCAGGGTCATCATCGTCGCCATCACCACCATCATCCACACCTCTACCACTCCCAAGAATACCAACAAATGGCCCAACGCCAACTCCACTTCGACACCCTCTCTGTCCACGAACGAATCCTCCAAGAACGCTGGGCTCAAACCCAACTCAGCATGACGCATGAACCTTGCGTCTTGGGTTACGATTGGTACCGAGTTCCAGGTGGATATGAATGTTATGGGGGTCAGCATGGGGTTCCCGATTCGCTGCTTATTGAGGGAATGGGGGGTTATATGATTAGGGATATCTATGTGGATGGGGCTGATTGGTATGGCCCGGTATACAGTCGTGAGGAGGAAAGGTCGTGGATTGAGGATCTGGTGATGTCGGGTAGATGGCGGAGGGTGGATGATGTGTAGTTTTAGACTTGCTTGTTTTTCTGTTGGTAAGCCGGACTTTATTGAATATCAATTAAATTAGCTTCATGTCTTTTTGTTTATCTGTATTCTGTGAGCCGTGCTATGAGCGCAAATCTCGCTTAATTCGGTTGAGAAGCCAGGTCAGCACTTGCTCGTTGTCTTTCTGTCTCAATCATGAAGTAACAAAACCTTTTGCTAGGTAAATCAGAGACATGTAACTACTTATTGGTATCATTGAATACAACCACCCTCAACTCTAAATACACCTTCCCCATCCACCAACCACACTCATCACCTAACAATCACAGCCTCCCCACTGTCCTCAACCACCTCCTCTCTCCCTCCTTCAACTCCCACCTGACTCTTTCTCCCCTCTCGCTTCCAAGCCCACGCAACTACACCCGTCATACCAGCTTGACCAGCTAAAATACAAGTCGTCCATATGAACCCCTTTTTAAATCTCGGCGCATCTTTCACCGGATAAACAAGGATTGGTAGCCAGGCATTAAATGCATAAGCGGTTGCATTCATGATCCCTAGTACCAAGGCACGTTCTTCGGCATCCGAAGAGCATATTTCGTTGGCCCAGGACATGGAGAGGGGTCCGAATGCTACGGAACCACGGCTGAGGACTGTAATTTAGACGGTTAGGCTTTGCTTACTTCAGGAAAGTGAATGAAAAGAGATAGTAGAGAGTTGGTGGTTAAGGTGGTTGTCACTTACAGTAGGCGAAGTATTTCAGGGCGTTGGGTATGCTCCAAATTGCTAAAAGAAGGGAGGAGAAGAATCCCAGGAACTGGGTGGTGTTAGATATGGGGATAAAAGGGGGGAGGAATGAACATACTGTTGCCATGTACATTACTTTTGAACGGCTGCGGAGGTAATCACTAAGTATTGCGAAGCCAACTGTCGTTACAAGCTGGACAGCACTTTGGCCTGTTGGAATAATATTCTGCAGAGTCAAGTTAGTATTTGCCCCTTCGGGACCCCGAGTGAAGAAAGGAGAAACCTACAATCTGCGTAACAGGAAACTTTCGACTTTTCAACCACAATGCCAATGGCGCAACGCTAGAGCTGGGCCCCGAATTCAAAAACAAGATATACAGACCCGTCAGAATCCAAACATGCCAATTCTTGAAAACCCTCGCCCAAATACTCCACCCAAGTTTTCCTCTCGGGGCCCTTCCAATATCGCTCATCCTTTTCTTCGCCAAGTCCCGGTCCTCTTGAGTGAGGTAAAACGCTCTCGTATTAGAGGGCTGATCAGGGATGAGGAAAAGACCAGAGAGACAAATGGGTACGGAGATGATTCCATCCATGATAAATAACCATTGCCAACCCGCTTTTCCATGAACACCATTCAGTCCTTTGTACACAGCAGCCTGTAGGTACCCAGAGAACATCCCCGCCGCAGCAGAACTCGCGTGAAAGATACAAGCCCGTTTTCCCAACTCGGAAGGTTTATACCAACTCCCAATCAAAAAGTGGGCGGCGGGATAAAAAATACTCTCCGCTAGACCGACAAAGAATCTGATGGCGATAACCTGTTTACTCGTCGTAGCAGCCGCCAGACAAAAAGTCAAGATCGTCCAAACCAGTTCACAGGATGGGATCCAGACCGAAGGACGGACTTTTGTGAGAATGATTTGGGAGGGGAGTTGGCCAATCACGTAGCCGCAAGTCCAGGCAACGTCGATGAGATTCAGTTCATTGGCATTCATACGGAGGTCTTCTTTCATGCCTGAGACGTAGGCATTGGCAATGTTTGTTTGATCGAGGTTTTTAATGAAGTATCCTAGGGAGAGAATTGTGAGGAGGGAGACGTCTAGTTTTCGAAGAAATTTGCGTTCTTTGACAGATTGGGTTGGGTCGTAGTCCTGGTTGAAATGTTAGGTAGTGATCTTTGGTCCTTTGGGTGAAGAATGGGGTACCTACCCAGATGTAACTCCACCAAGGGACCTTGGGATTTTCGTTCGGTACAACATTGTTGGAATCAGTATCGGATGCTATGGTTGCTAGAACATCCTTTTTGACACCTTCTTCCGACATGACTGAGGGTGAGTGAGAAGTCGATCCTATTCTATCATTGCAGGCACCATAACTGCTTATATACCCTGTCCCCTCCACCAAAGGGGATGTAGTATTCATATGTGCAGCCTTGTGCATATACAGAAAAAGGCCCGTTGTGATAGGCGGGTAGCTTGACGGGAGAAGCTAGGTTCCAACCCGCACAATTTTTTGGAAGAACACTAGATTGTGGCAAATCTGAAAAGTCTGGGAATTCGCTGCCGACAAGATTTGGGGGACGGAGATGAAAGCATAATTAGTGTTGGAGAAAGGGTCTTCAGCTATGAGATGCTATACATGTTGAAAGGCGTGCTTGTTTTTTTGAGGAAGGTTTGAGTTATGAAAAGTCGGCTTGATAATACAGCAGTGAGAGAACCCTGCCAGAGATGGTTGAACACGTTGAACAACAATTCATAAATTCCACATTTTAGGTCACTCCGCAGAAGGACCGCGGAATGTTCAAGTAGGGGTCCAACTTGAAGATGACGTTCTGTAAGATTCCCCGCATGAAACAAGCAAAGTGGCACCGAATGGCCCCATAACATACTAGGTAGGGTCTTGTCATCTTCAACCTTTCAGGAAAGGGGACTCGATAGAATATTCTCCTGATTATTCGGGATATTGAGATGGAAACCTGCCCAACAGTGTGGAATTGACACCCGTCTTGTCAAGCACCAGGAACCCCACCCTTCCCTCACCACACCCATAAAAGACTGCGGTAATGAAACCGGCCTTGCAGAGTTACCCAGCAAAGATTGCTTCGGTTTGCAGATATTCATATGCAGGTATGTTGTGCTACCCGAGGGCTATGGTGAAAGTATTCAACACCACATCAATAGATAAGAATCCCATAACGAGCCAATGGCACGATGAACAACACTCCAAAGGTACTAGGGGGTGGTCTAGTAACCACACGGTCGAAAAGATAAAACGTTCGTTGGGTGTCGCTAGAAATGTATAAAGCACGCAATTGACCCCGCCTCTTGCAAAACACGCCTCCACTCCAACCAGGGAAGATCACCCGTCTCTGCGAGAGCTGCACTGCACTGCACTGCACTCGTACGACGCATGAGATGAATTGGAAATGGAGGATTGGAAATCAAACAAAGGCCGTTATCACTAGTAGTCAGTATCAACGCGGGGTAAGATCAAAAGAAATATAAAAAGTTGGTCGCGGAAATAGGCCCTACGAGAATTGAGACAAGATCAACTGCTTTCTATACACACCAAACAAACAAAACACCCAAACTCCAGCATCATGGCACCTTCGGCAGTTGCAATCCCAGAGCCAATTGAGCCTCATATTAAGGACGTGGTGATCCAAAAGAAGGATACTCTTCCTCTCCCAGAAGCTGCTCGCACTCGTCTCGAGGCTGCGGGTATTGACCTCAGTAAAGGTTACCCGGAGCGTCCAGCTGCACCACTATATCTCGATGATGTAAGTAAAAGATTCTGCCAAAATGGAAATCAAGTCGTGCAGCAAATTCGCGTATTACATTGTTCATGCGCCCCAGGGCGGTTTATTGGGGGCTAATAACCCCTTGATTCTCTGGAAATACATTTCATATCTTGAAGCTTCACCAGAATAAGGCAGCAAGCTGACTTCCAATTTCTTGATCTCCAGGCATACTCGATCCGAAATGTTGATCGCGAACATGTCGATGCCGGTGCGCGAGCCGACAAATCAAAGAGTGCGTTGCTCAGTGCCGCAAAAGAAGTCATCAACTTGACTTCACACATCGGAACCGAAATCGTAGGATTGCAACTCAAGGACTTGAATGCTCAACAGAAGGACGAGTTGGCACTTTTGATCGCCGAGCGAACCGTTGTCTTTTTCCGGGACCAAGATATCACTCCTCAACAGCAAAAGAGCTTGGGCGAGCATTTTGGAGAAGTTGAAATCCATGTAAGTGATCTTGCCATGAAATTTGAGCCTTGCTGACAATTCGAAGCCCCAAGTTCCCCATGTTCCAGGTGTGCCAGGAGTCACCATTATTTGGCCAGCTTTGATGGCTACGGAAAGAAAGGCTTCCTTTAGACAGCCGGGGGGAGCTTCAAGATGGCACACGTAAGTCTCGAATCCACATTCAAGACGGCAATTCCTGACAATGGTTAGCGATCTTGTCCACGAGAAGCATCCCGCTGGAATCACCCACTTGCACAACGACACCGTTCCTAAAGTTGGAGGTGACACTCTTTGGGCCAGCGGCTACGCGGCATACTCCAAACTCTCCCCCGACTTCCGTAAAATCATCGATGGAAAGGAGGCAGTTTACACAAGTGCACACACCTATTTGGACCGCAACGATCCCAATGCTGGACCAAAGCATATCGAAAGAACCCACCCCCTCGTTAGAGTGCACCCAGCAACTGGCTGGAAAGCTCTGTACGTGAACCGAGCAATGACGAACCGAATCGTGGGTTTGGACAAAGCCGAGAGCGACTTGATTCTAAACTATCTATATGATGTTTATGAATCCAACGTGGATATCCAAGTCCGCTTCAAGTGGACTCCAAAAACATCGGCGTTGTGGGATAACAGAATTGCTATTCATAATGCAAGTTGGGATTATGAGGGAGGGGAGCCAAGACATGGAACAAGAGTTACAAGTTTGGCAGAGAAGCCATATTTTGTTGCTGATGCTCCTACTAGGAGAGAAGCATTGGGATTGGCAGATGATTGAATGTAACATCTGTTTCCCGTGGGACGTGAGCCCATGCAGAACGAAAGGAGAGTAATTTGACAAAGTGGGTGCTTTGTAGGATTCCCCATGAACTTCCAATCTCCATAGAATACTCTAGGACTGGACAATAATACCAAATTGAATGACAACGATAATCCCGTGAAAACCCCCCCCATCTTGTAACAAAACTTATCAAGGAGCGAATCGTCAGGTACTGAACTGAGCTTTCATCTTCTTCACTCGAAGTGGCTGACGAAGTTTGCTTCCTCTCTAGCATGCCCAGGAAACTTCCTTTAGTGCGAGCAGCTCAGCCTCTCCAAGATATGCAAAAAACCGAGCTCTTGAGACTCCCAATGTGTCCAACACAAGAGAACGTAACTCCAGGGTCGCGCCTCCAACACAGATGGACAGCAGCAACCCGCTGGCTTGATTCAGAATAGCTCGTCTCCCACCCGCCCGCTGTGTGCCCGCGCAAGTATATTGATTGTGTCGCATTGTCGCGTCGGGTTCGCGATCGGACTCCAAATTGCGCCCGCCACGTCCATTCTGGCAGAATTCGAGACGAGGGAAGGTAGGGGCGCGCTGACGCTGAAGGGTAGAAATAAGATGCACGCGTATGGAATACATCGTCGATGGCCATGCTCGATGCTGTGAGGGCACTTCAACAAGACTCACCTCTCGCTCGTAATGGCCACGATGCTAATGGCCCGGCGTTTTGTGAAAAAAAGGGGTGGTTCTAACGATCGAATTCCCAAGAATGTTAAAAGAGGTTAGACTGGTTGATATCCATACCCTCTCTCCGCCTACGGACTCTTTTTCCTAGTAAGCTGCGCTGCATCGAGTGAGCCACAGTAAGCCGGTAAGCGACGAGAAAAATTATCACGTGATATCTACCCCCTTTTGCCCCCCTCCTAAATCAAAAGCCTAGGTGCTTTCGAGGTGCGCCCACCAGGGGCTGCAGGAATTCGTGACTGTATTCTCGAAGTACTTGCACTTCTATAATTGTTCTAACTCCTTTAGAACAATAAACATATTAAAATCTTAATTATTTAAGCCTTTTAGGATAATATAATCGCTTTCTTAAGTCTCGGATAAACAATAGAAGGAGTAGTAGAGAGTTGGTTAACTATTCGCCAGTCACGAATTCCTGCATCCCCTGGTGCGCCGATATCTCTACCTACGGGTGCGCACCTCTCAAATCGTGTTATTCTCTCGCTCTCTTTGAGAACAATATACCAAACATTTGAGAAAATTGAAGAAGCAGAGAATGAGATGAAAGAGAAGAGCCGATTTAACAGCCCTAACATATTCCTTCATTCCATTGCTCCTGCTATATTAAAACTTACCCTAGCCATCTCGAGCAATCGAAACTCTAAATTCAACATCTGAATTGTCCTAAATGTTTCGGTTACTATTTCTAGTTTTTCGAGAAAAGTAAGGAGATAGATAGGGGGAATGATGGGCTGGGGTGGGATTTGTGTTTAGTGTTGTGTGAGCGATCTATCGTTACCTGTCGGGAATAGATATAAACTGTACCTTTCTTGGAGGATGGAAAATTGAAGGGGATATACCTCGTTTCAATTCAAAAAATTTAGAACAATGAAGGATTCCAGTTTTTAATGTCCTTAAGTTTTGGGGCAACGTGAAGGAACGGAAGGAGCGAGGCCTCTGTAACTTGGTCGTTGATATGTACATCTTCGACAACCAGGTTGTGAAGAAGGACGCCCTCTTAGAATTACAATTTTCATATTTAATTCGCACTTTAGCTAAGTTCTTTTAAAGTGAGATTGTCTCACTAAACTTGAACCATAGCCCTCGCTACGAACTAATACAGCAGCATCGCTCATTCATCCCCTTCGATCCCCGTTGTAGACTAGATGGAACTTTTTCTTCTTCACCCATTCCATTGCGCAAACCTCAAACCCCCAATCCCTCAGCTTAAACCCCAGCTTCAGAAACCAACCCCTAAATATCCATCCCATGATCGTTCCTCTGATGGGTTCTCATGTTATCGATTCTAGTGTACGCCTTCCCACAACCCGGATAATGGCAAACACGTCTCCTCCTTCCACCAGCTGCCCCCACATCCTCATAATCATCTTCATCATTCTCCGCCTCCTCAAGCAGCATTCGCTGTCTCTCCGCCTCCTCAGGATCCTCCTCCTCATCCACAATTACACTCCTCATCTTGTGTCCGTGTTTTCTCGCTCTCCCAGTATTTCCATGCGTTCCTCTACTAGACATACCCCCTCTCATTCTGATTCCACCGCTTCGGCCGCCGGATTCGAGATCTGTGACTGTAGCCGCCTTTTTGGAGAGTGATTTGGTTTTGGGCAGTTTCTTATTGAGACCATGCGATTCAGAGAATAGCTTCCCGTAATCAAAGAGTAATTCCTCGCCCGCGTCGATATCTCGTACGGCGATGAATTTAATACGGTGTTCGCCATTTACCCAGAGCGTGACGGCTTTACAGTTAAGTCCGTCGTCGGCACGGGAGGCATGGTTGATGTAGCGGGTTTTGTTGGAGAGGTAGTGGCCGTCGAGGACCCATTCGCGGTTCAAGTTGAAGAGGAAAGAGACGAGGTTGTGGTCGTAGATGATACCTCTTCGTTCGGCTTCTCCGCTGGAAATAAGCTATTTATTCAGTATTAGCGATGTGGAGAGCGATAGGCGCAAGAGTTACTTACTTCGCCGACGTATTCGTCGATGTAACTGGTCTTGGCAATGAATTCCCCTGCATATAAACCATGGCCTGCGATTTGACTTATACCCGCTATCGTAGCTTTGGGCACACCCCGTTGGATTACTACATTTTGACAACCTTTGGCGAATAGATCATCGTTGTATCTATTTGCTGGGTTCAGTCGCTCGAGGGCTCCGCAAAGGCAATGAGGGCCACATTCTCGGTTCAGCTGTATGCAAATGCACGTGTCTCTTTCGCAGCACTTGCCATTAGAATGACAAGAACACCCAGTGAAGCGACGAGGACAATCATCCGAACAACTGCACATATCTTCGCAGAGTATACTTCTTTCAAAGCACTCGCAATTTGTAGCTTTGGAGCAGGGACCGGTATGGTGACACTGTAGACGTTAGAACAAATGCGCGCTAGAGAGAGAGGGGGGTGTTAACTTACAGGGTTGGCTTGTGTCATTTCCTCCTGGAGATGGACCGTTGTCATCTCTCGCCACTCTCCCTTTAAAATTCTTTTTCTGTTGTCGTACCAACTGGGACGGTGCTCTTCGAGTTCAGCCCCTGTGAGAGGAGTTGGAGGGGATAAGTCTATCTGCATGTTTTCTCGCTCTTGTCGATCACTGTAAAGTATTCATTAGCGCAAGTCTTTCACGAAAGCTGGAAACTTGGGGAGTAGAAATGGAAAAGGGCTGCATACATTTCTCGGAAAACTTGGAAACAGGGTATAGTCAGAGAGAAAGCGATATCACAGCATCGACCGGTCTTATAGCTCAAAGAAATTAACATCAAGCTAATATCGTTGATATCGCCTTCCGTGAGTGGACGAGAGACTTCACCTCCTGCACCAACAACAAGATGGCAGTCTGAGGAACATGGGTCTCGGCTTCGTTTCGTGTCATTTCCACTTCCATTTTCCTTCGTCTGTGTCCGTCTCTCTAGGTGCTTTCGCAACAGATCATGGACTTGGAGTGTTATCCGCTCGGGCTTTGTGAGAAACACTATTTTCTTTTTGTCATCCACTTGTTCATTGTCTTCATCTTCGCTGTCTTCGTGGTGGTGTATTATTTCTGAATACTCCCCATGCGTTTGACATTCCAGTGCTCCGCAAATCAGACAACTCAAGTTGGTGTAGGTTTCGACGGCAAACATAGGACCTTTGGTTGCAATTGGCTCTTGGTGATCCAGAGAGATTCGACTGGGGTTGTTAAGTTCTAGTTCCAACAACTCTTTTATGCGACTTGCTGTAAAGAGCACAGCGCGTAGCGAAATGCCAAACACCCTTTCAAACGCCATATCGAAGCCGCCACAAATCTTGCAAATTTCCGCATTGAGTCGGGTTCTGAGTTTTGCGATCAATGGAGCTGCCCTGTCGTATGCTTTCTTAAGGTATTTCTGTTTCTTCTCGACATACGCCCCAAAATCTTTTCGTGTAATGAGATAGTTTTCAAGATCTCGTTTTGTACACTGGATATTGCCTTCCTCGAGCCAAAAGTCAATATTGCCGTGAAGGCGCTTCCTATACTCCATTTCGCAGCTTGGCTCGTCTTTTTGACCGCTATACGCCTTCCTTAGCTCCCTTTTCAAGTCCTTTCCCTTTTTGGTTTGTTCGTTCTCCTGGGGCATAGATCGGAGCTTTCCGTCATCCGGAGAGAGTAAGTTTCGATGAACGAAGGTTAACGAGGTATACCGAGGTATCGGTACATAATCGGGCACTAATCTTTTCGACATGGTGTAACTAGTAGCCGGGCCACTCTTGCTCTTTTTGTCAGAAGCCTGGGATAATTAGTCTCGAGACACATATAACTTCAGAGAAGGGTGGTGAACTTACCACGGTTTTGAAAGAGTATACATTTGGGGCCTTCGTAGGCGGCAAACTAACTTCAATGGATTTCATCGACGCGAATGGAGAGACTTTGTCGATGAAACGAGATTCGACTTGCGCTTTAGAAGCGGTCTCACTTGCATCTTCCAATAGGGAATGCACATTGAAAGCGTGGGTAGTCTCCAAATCTTCCTTCAAGCCACGAAGGAGTTCCTCAATTTCAACATCTGGTTGGGCAGGTAAATCGTCTGCAGAAACACTGTTCCGGCGAGAAACGTCGACACTTTTAACATATCTAGTTGGCGTGTGCAGTGCTGTGCCGCTCAAAACTTTCAAGTTGTAACTGTCAACATGAGTCCTAACGCGACTAGATGATTTGGAGGGGGAATCTAGACGAGAACTTGAGCCACCAGCACTGCCACCAACAACACTAGCCGACTTTGCTCTTGAAACCTCACGGGAGTTTGATTCGTGAGATAAGAGCTGTCTATCGATTGCATCATCGAACGATTGCGAGACAATGTTCGGAAGAGGCGTAGGAGCTCGACTTGCTAGTTGCGAGAGCCGACTCTTGGGTCGGGGTGGCAGACTCTTTCGTTTGGGCTGTTCCGGCTCTGGTGCTAAACTCTGGCGCTGTGGTTGTGTGGTTTCCGGCGAACTCTCTGGTCGACCTTCCTTCGGGTGTGGTTGTTTACTGGCTAGCTTAGATTGCGGACTCTCTGGTCGAATTCCTTTCGGCTGTGGTTGTGGTTGTGTAGTTTCTGGCTTGGACCGCGAACTCTCTGGTCGAGCTTTCGACTGTGGTTGTGTACTGAATGGTTTAGCCTGTGAAGTTTCTGGTCTTGCTCCATTTGGTCCAGGCGCAGGCCGCGGGCACTCTATCCGTGGTTTCTTAAAGGTTGGCGTTGACAAACTTTCTTTTTCTCGTTCCAAAGCTGGTAGGTTTGGGAAGTTGCTTGACGGGTGGCCATCAGGGACTGGAGAAGGGGCTCTGAAACGAGGCTTTGGTGCTGGAGCACTTGAGTCTTTTTGGGTATGCTGTGAGGACTTGGGTGACTCCTTTATCGCAGGAGAGGCAGTAGTTCTTTCGCCCAGGTTCAAGCGCCGCGAAGACGTCGCAGCATTGGAGGAAGCAGATGGCGTTGATCTGGATAGACTTGATGCGAGTGGTCTGCTGGGGGTCGCTTTGAATAAAGAGGACGTAGATGGCGTCGATCCAGAGAGACTCGGTCTGTCTGGTCTGCTGGCAGTCGCCTTACTTGAAGAGGGGTTTCTGACTGGAACTTCAGGTTCACCTGTAAGATCAATGTGCACTGCTTCTTTGGGCTTTGGTTTCTCCTCAGGCTCGGGCGAACATAAATCGATGAAATTTGGTGGATCCATGGCGATTGTTGAGGTATGGCTATTGAACCGTACGGTTCGGGGGGATAAGGGGTGGTTGGTTTTGAGATTGTTTGTGCGTGATTGCCAACTTTTATAGCAGTTGGTCTCGGAAAATCATGAGTGAATTCAGATAGGGAAACATCAATGAATCTCTGGATAGCCGAAGGACTGACTTGAGATGGAGAGCAAACGGCCTCAACGGCGGTACTCAAATTGCTGAAGGTAAAGCATGTGAGATTGCGAGGGGTTTGAAGGGATAAAGACGTTGCTGTTGAGTAAGCAAGTCAAGCCGCCTAAGAGAACATTGAGTTGAGTGAATACCTAACGCTCAATACGCCAGATGTTGGTGGTGTTTGCAGTGACGCTCTGACGCGATCGCGATTTAATGTCACGTGCGAAGAGCCTATTGACTAACAATTCTTTCACATGGCAACAAGGGACTTCTATTTAGAAGATTCTCATATATTCATCGGTTCTTGGTATGACATGTAGGCGCATAGCGTCTACAGCCATAGAAGTCGCGTGATGCTGTTTAGCGCGTGTCACGTGGATAGCATATTCGCGCCTGCCCCAGAGTATAAGCGTAGGAATGGAAGGTAAAGCTAGGCGGAACTAGGTACAAACTGAAAAGTGTTGACAAACTGCCCAGCGACCTCTTCTCCAGGAAACTTGTTACACATTTGTACAGATCTGTTTGGCCCGCATTCAATGCGATCAACGGACCAGAACAGCCATTGAAGACGATCACCTCAACCCATGAATAGACAAACCCTTCTTTTCTAACCTTGGTCCAGGTAGTCAGTCAGTCAACGTCGGAGACAACGCGAGAGCGCACTGGTGGCGCCAAAACCGTTGGCTTTGCAGCGAGACCATACGAAAGAACCAAAATTTCATTCTCAACTTGCCCTCACGGTTCATCTTTCGAGCTTCGGAGAGTAGTAGCGATGGAGCATACAACCACCTCGTTCTCTTCCTCTTCCGCGCCTGCACAATATCCCCTCAGTCTCGCCAAAATTTTGATATCGTGACACTTCGTCCACCAGTTCACAACGCAAAGATCATGGTGGTCACAACTCGTGTAGAGAGAGGAGAAGAGGCAGCAGGCTGTTTCATCATCTTTGACGGCACTTCCGTCTGTGCAATCAAGGGTCACTCGTGGCATTGGAACGAATTGAGGCAGAAGGAGAGGCACAGCACCCACCAGCCCCCATTCTGCCAAATATCAGCCGGATTATGGCTGCATTTATCCACAATCCGCGAAGACCTTCGATTTTCTGTTTCAGGACCAGCGGCGAAAGGGCTGCAACATCGAAGCAGCAGCGTTGTGAGTCTGTCAGCCGATTTCAAAACCATTCTGGTCCATCCCTCCCGTTTCTCGGGCATATTAATATCGCCTATGTGGAGTTTCAAACACTTGCTTGCTGGTACACGTACGTGTTGCACAAAATTCATTCAGCATTCGCTGCTTTCTGCTCCTGCGTCGCGCTTTCTGCTTTCGGTGTTTTCCTCAGCTCTGATTTTTTTTTTTACTTGGCCATCCATCTTTTAAAATGCAACCTTTGCATGGCTGCCATGTTCCCGTGTCTTGAGCCTGACATCTCAGTGTTCTGCGCAAGGGATATGGATGTTGCTCCGAAGGAACATTGGAAGCTGAATAGAAGGCGGCACGTTCTGCGGCCTACCGTAAGCCGCAGAAGGCAGAAGCAGGCGCGTTGTACGGGAGGCTATGTGTGTTCCAGAAGACGTGGAAGGTCAGATTCTTAGCTCCTGGCTTTAGGTACTTACGATGTCAATAATCGAAGGAAAGAAGGTTTTTGTCGACAGACTCCTTAACAACACACCACTCACTTTTCGACTCCATGGCCTTTTTAAACACACGGTCCTCGAATGCCGGCGATCGTTGATCATCATCTCCCGTAAACCCTGGTTTATCTCGGGCGCCATGGACTGGCCAGTCGCCCCCAGTGGGGGAACTCGGCTCGCCGCCATGGTTGCAAAGGAGGGGACTGCTCCGTCCCGTTAAATCTGCAGGGGATGCTGAAGATCCAAACCTGATTCAGACTTGCTAGCCCAGCTATCGATAACGCGCAAGTGTGTTCTCCTTACGAGTCAAGTGATACAAGTCAATCTTTACCTCAGAGAGAGACTGTTGAGAAACTGTTTTGTTCCAGTCTTGTTCATTACACTTTTTATTTACGGGTTTTTTACTCCACGATGGGTGGCGCACAGATACTCTGAGCGAGTGCTTTCACATGCTCTATTTTCTAGAAATACATTTTCTCTACGAGAGGCAGATAGATGTATTCCTTCGTTAAATCCTACTCGAAATGATATAGGCTCCGACTCGATGGCATGCAGATTGCCTCTTTTCGGCTACACTTCAAAACCTTATTCCTATTGCCTTCTTGTTACAGTCAATGCAGGGTCGCCTAGGCGGACGGTGAGGGCTTTGTGTTTCTAATGGCGGGGGGTGGGTCGGATGCGGGAGTCTGTTCTGTTCGTCTCATGGACCGAGTCTTGGTCGTTGCGACTTGACGGTTGAACTTCGTGATAGCGACGCTCGTGCCCTTGAACGAATGAACGAGTGAACGAGCGGCGCAGAGACGTCACGGTTTAGAGTCAAGGGTTCATGGCAAGGAACAAGGGATGACATGCTGCCAGATATAGTTTTGCAGGCTTGATGGACGTCGCCGAGTCGCCGACTCGACAAGTGAACGCAAAAAAGATTGACTGTGATTACAAACCACCAATCATATTCATGAAAAAGAGGGGCCTTTATCGGTACTCATGATTCATCTAGAGTTGCTCCGAATCAAGATTCAACATTAACAATCGATGAAATTCTGCCATACAAGGTACGGAGTACGGAGTACCAGCCGAACAAGCTAGTTTTTCGACGGCAAACACGGGACTCGGAACTAGCTCTCCGCTATAGCCTGGACTTGCACACCACGAGCTAGAGTGACACCATTGGCATGAGTTTGGACACTTTGTTCCAGAGCTGCAGGAGGTACCTGGGTAATACTGCCTCTGTGTAATAAAAGGCATCCGGGTCAGTCTGTCAGAATCCAAATGTTTGCCAGGGAGGAGAACATCGGGACTCAAGACGTACCTGTATGTTTCCACAAACTGGAGCTATACACCCTCAGAAGCCTCAATCTCAATCTCATACAACTCGATTGACACACCGAATCTCGTCCGAAGTCTCAGGAGTCAGGACTCAGGAGTTTGAACTCCAGGTTCGCACTGACCGGCTCGAGGTCTGGGTGTAAAAGTGGGCATGACAGATATTGACAGCGGGCACCCGCGTTGCCAATGTGCGTGGAACGAAAGACCGAGCACTCTGTGGCCTCTGCCTGAGTTCAACCCGCAACTATTCACGACGACAGACGACATTTTGAGTTGTTGGGAGAGATGATGATTTCGTAAAACCTCACTGATGGTCGATTATACGTTCTGAATATCAGCCTCTTGATATGAAAGGTGGAATGGCCTCGTCAATTTAGCCCTATCACTTTTGGATGAGCGTACAGTTCGCTCGCCATACCGCATACTCTTTTGGGGCCTCTCCCCCTCCTGCCCAGAATCCAGAAAGAGCCAACAACTTCCAGCCGGCTTCAAGGCTTATGCATCTCCCCAGCGAGAGGATCAAACCATCTCCAGCAACAGCCGTCTTCAACAGGCCCCATACAGGCCCTCCCCTGAATGCACTCGGCTCGGTATCCAGTGGGCTTGCGTCCTCGCCATCCTTCTCCTCAGATCTTAGGGATCCTCTCCTTCGTGCTGCTGCACCTCCTGCCTGCACCTGCCGCTGCCGACGCCACCAGAATGCAACTTGCTTTTACCCCCCGCAGCTGGGGCAGAAGCTTCTCTTCCCATTGTCTGTCCAGCACAGCACCTCAGACTCCGGGTGGCCAACTGGTCCTTTTTGACTTCCCAGCGACCAACGCGCGACAGAGAGCATAAAGTAGGCTTTAAAGGCTTAAAATGTTATGCAGGAACCACTCCAAGAAGGGGTGATCAGGGGTTGAGCAAACGATTGACCAGGATAACTCCACTCGGCAAACCTGAACCCCCCTGACTGGCCCAACAACCAGTTCCCACCCTCTCCATCACACACCCCTCAGTGGACTGGATGGACTGGACAGGCTCAAGACACCCAGCACACCCCAGGCTCGAAATTTCTTCATTAATGACTTACTCCCGTTCACTCCCTGAGTTTGCCTCCCCTTCCCCTTCGCTTCCCCTTCCAGCCAAGGTTGCTGCTCTCGCTCGATCGAGTCCGTTTCGAGCCCCGTTCGATCGCTCCTTGGCTTTATCGACCGCATATTTTATGTTCTGAACTTCCATTGATTGTTCAATCTCGTTGACGTTCGGCCTCCTCACTGCGCCTGTGAGCGCCAGCGCAAGCAGCCGAAGAGCGTGCCAATCCCCGCACAGCACCACCGCACTACGAATCCTCCCAGCGACAGCGACTCCGCATTGACGGCCGCATAATAATTGCGACGCGACGAAAGACTTTTGTAGCGCGACGCCAGAGCCAGCAACATCCACGCTCTCCTCTCGTGCGATCTTGTTAGCTTGGTTGAAGAAGTCATCGTTCCGACGAATGGAACGATCAGGGCGGACCTATCAGCTCGGAATCCTCGAGCGTTCCCCGTTGGTTCGTCAGTCATGGCGACTCCCAACCCACCAAGTCCGCCATTGCCAACGAGAGAACAATGCTTCTCCTTATCCGAGGCGCAATGCCACAAGATATTGATGCATCGCGACCCGAACAATGAGAGGGCGAACAAGAATTGGGAATTGGTGCACCAGCCTGAATTGGTCCGACTGTACATGACCATGATTAGTTTCCCACAGATTCGAGACTACATGAAGCAGAAACTGGACTACTGGTGAGTACATGTAACACCTGCCCGAGACAATATCTTACGCTGGTGTTTAGTTACAAGACCTACGCCAATCGATACAAGGATTGGCATCTGCCAGTGGACCGATGTGAGCGGGAACAAGCAGTAAGGGAGCTCTTTGCATTGGTCTCAGACTCCTCAAACTATCAAGCCACCACCTCCATATCCACAACTTCATCCAGGCTACCCATTCGACCCCTCCAACCACATCCCAATACCCCATTACCACCCTTACCACAGGTTCCGCAACGGCCACCATATAGCGTACCGCAAGACTTCTTGTTTTCGACGAACCGACAACGCAATGTTCGCGACTCCGATCAATCGTCGATTGCAACGACTGCAAGTAATGCAACATGGTCATCGGGAAGTGCACAATCGTACTATACCAATCAAGATGATACATTCTCCAACCCTCGCTTCTCCATATCAACATTCAACTCATCACTGAGTTCGGGCAGTCAGGTTTCCATGCCACCCACTTTCCAAGGACGCCTTCCATTAAAACCACCAAAACATGATTACAGGTATGGCTGTTGGAATAACGAACTACGCGTCATTCCATGTGGAAAAGACCACAGCCAACTTCGATGGAATATCCCCTTCTCAACCTGTCAGATCTGTGGCTTCTCACAATGGCACGCGCTAATGTTGCAAGCCCGCAGTTTGGACCTTCAAACTTTCACATCGGCCATGATGAGCTTGAGCAACGAATGCAAACCGGATTTTGCGGGTAACCACTCGTTACATTTCCTGATGGCCGCGGGTGTCAGTATGGATTATTTCACCCAACCGATGACCGATATCAGTTGCCGGCAAAATGTGTTTGGTCAAAATCCACTGCATGTTTTGGACCCTCAGGACCTGGACGATGACTTGATTGGATTCTTGGAATGGTTCAAGGCGAGGGAACATCCGAAGGGTCTTTTGTTGACGCAGCGCGATATTAAGGGGCGGACACCGATGCATTATCTTTTACGGAGACCGCTTGAACGATCAATGTACACGAAAATTCTCAAGGTTTTCCCTTATGAACACCACCAACTTCGTACCTTTGATACCTCGGGTCGAAACGCGATCGCGTTGATGAAGAGAGCGGCGACGGAAGTCAAAATGAAATCTACAGCCGATTACGTCCGTCTCCAAGCCGGAATTACAGATACAGAACTCTACCAATCATCAGGCGACAACACGCAGCATGGGGATCGCAATATCTACGGCTTCCACGATATCGCTCGTGGAGCGAGAGGAACATCGTATCTAATGGGAAATTTCTTCGAGTGCCGGATCTGTCAACAGACGAACTCGCATTCTAATTCCTATCTTGATCAGATGATTTGTGCGTGCAAATTTGGGCGGGATAGGAATGGACCGGATGAGAGTGGGATGACGGCTGCTCATGCTCTTGTTACTCAGGAACGTTGTAATAATGATCCGGAAATGACGCCCGAGAGTCCTGCGCAAACGGCGCAACTTCTCAGGGTCCTCATCCCACCTAACGACCGGACGTTGAGGGAGATTCTTCATGTCCTTGATCGGGAAGGCAATAGTTTGGTCCACAACATTGCTGTTAGGGGATTGGATGAGTTGCTGCAGTATGTCCTTGATTTGGAGGAACCGAGTAGACGGAGGAGTATGGTGAATGCTTGTTCTAGGGGCCCGAAGGGGCATTCTGTGTCTGTACTTGGGGCTGTGCTTGCGAAGATTGAGGATACCGTCGCCTTTATAAAAGCCACGCATTTTACGGGGGATAGCAGAGTCAAGACAAGACTCGTCGAGAAAAGCAATCGGCTCACTAAGATCAAGCATATCCTTCTCAGGGCCGGCGCAGAGGTACATCCTACCATCACAACGAGATGGCAGATTTATTGGCCGTCATGAAGCTCAACCCAAACCTGAAGACCGACCCACATCTACGACACAACGAGAAGTTATATATCACAACGCGACAGCGCTATACTACGAGGTACTCCATCAGCTCCCATGCACATATTCACGCCACGACCATATAACAGACCATCCCCAGGAGCATCAAAAATCACGCGCGCGACATGGCCAGTTAGCATTTTTGTTTACTTACTACAGCCTCTGCCATTTACTTGCCTGCCATTTATTCGACTTTACGACGATACCCTTTTGTATTTACGCTCGTACTGTTTTTTTCCCTTTATACCTATTTATTTATTTTTTTCTCGATACCCTATGTTTTCTTTTTACTTTGTTTTATGTTCCTAGCTCGCGTGCTCTGGGTTGGTCTTTTGATGGAGTTTCTTTCTTTTTGTTGGCAAAAACCTTCGTGGTGGGCTTCATGCTGCTTGATGATTGCATTTATGAATGGAGGGTTATTTTGTCTTTCGTTCTGTTTACTTCTTTCTTGAAAAGAGGAAGGAGAAAAAAGTTAATAGAGTGTAATTGTATGGATCTCTGTTTTGAGGTGGGCTGGAGTGTATATATATATGAGGAAGGAATGGTCGGGTTAGGGACAGGAAGGGGGAAGCCAAGAAGAGGGGTTGAAGGGATGTGGGTGTAAGATGGTGGGTGGGATGACTCAGGTTGTTCATGAATGGGTACGGGTTGGGGGTTGGAAAAAGGATATACGGAGGGGATTTTATCACAAAGTAACTAAGTTTTTTTGGGATGAACGATGCTCTCTTGACTTATGTTTTTTTTTCTTTCTGTGATATTTTATCTTTGCTTTTCTGAGAATTGGACCCCAGTTCAGAGGGAAAGGAGCGGACGACGAGGCCAGGGAAATATGAGACATTGTTAAGTTGACAATGAGAAGAAGGCACGGCTTGCTATCTCATGTCCAACGTGGTTCTTTTCTGTATTTCTCGAGGTCGCTCTTTCCTTAACTTGACATTGTTACTGACGGGGAACCTCCCTCTACAAACTCAAATCATTTGTTTACTAACCACTCAGGTACCAGACGCACAACCCTACCTACGTAACCTAGCGCAGCCACACAGCACACAATGAAACTGGATGGTGAGGTGAACTGCTCCTGCTGGCTGAGGCTCGTTAGCTGCATGGAACTGGGGAGTGCCGAGGGCCTGGGCGTGAAGGCTGAATCAGTTGTGTCTGGTGTATGGGGATATGACGTAGATTTTTGAGGGTTGGTGTGTTTGTTGATTTTGAGAGAAGGGAGAAGATAGCTTGAAAGTGCGTGAGTAGGATAATAAAAATCAATTACAGGAAGCAAAGTCAATAGAAGAAACAAATAAATAAAGCGATTTTCTGGCATCCTAGTATTCTTCATGGCTCAGGCCCAGGGCCAGGCCAGACCTGCTAAGATTGTTGATCTTACTCGGCTATCCTGTAAGGAGTATATTACCTTGTTTCCTACCTCGATCTTCCCTCCTGGCCATCCCGGAGATGATCGATTTTAATGAAGCTGGGTTGCGGGTACTTACACGTACTTGTATGGGGTAACAATTTCTGTGGGTTCATGATGTGTCTCATTAAGGGTCTTTGAAGATGGTTGAAAAGAAGCGCAAGGAGCTTGCTTGTGCAAGAGTCTGTGGTGTTTGGAGGACGGTGAATTCGGTGGTGTGATTTGCCGATTTGCTGAATCGTCTTTTGGAGGGTAGCCGTGTTGGGACTAGTGTAGGAGCGCTTTCTCTCAGCCACCATAGCGTCCCCTCACTACGTCACCACTTGACAACCTTACAACAGCTCATCAACAAACCGATCGCCCTCTGCCCTTTCTACATCAACAAAACACATCTCAGACCAACCGAACTGCGACTGAGATATCTACGAACTCACCAACTTCTAAATCGGATCAACAAAGGGACCACCACAACCGAAATCTCTGCCACCGCAATCATGCATCGCACATATTCTATGCGACAGTCGAGGGCTCCTACCGTACGTTTCCCCCTCCTCGCGCGCAATCCTTCAACCATCGCATACTAACTTGCAATATGCAGGCCTCGCAACTACAGAACCCCCCTCCACCTTCGTCGAGCACCAAGTCTGGCAGACTCTTTGGCAAGGGCGGAATTGGTCAGTGATTCTTATTCTATGACGTGTCGATACACCATCTTTCACCTCAGCAAACACCTCCGGATAGATACGGATACACAAAAACAGTTGCCCCAAGTGGCTATGGGACTCCAGCTTCATGAGGTTGGTTGTGTTGGGTGTCCTAGAGGCCATTGCCAGTTGTTTGCTGCACCTCGGACGCTCGCGCATCGCCGGCAACACCGGCCGCCTTCAAACTCGAAAGACACAGCTGAATCAGGTTATGGTGCATACGCTAACATTACTACGCAGGCCATGCACTTCGTAAACAAGCCGCCGGTCAATTCGGCCCGGACCTCGCGAAGAAGCTCACCCAACTAGTCAAGATGGAGAAGAATGTCATGCGTAGTATGGAATTGGTCGGACGCGAGCGCATGGAGGTTGCTGTAAGTTATCCCAGCTGGCGCATATAGAGCAATAACTAACAAAGTTAGCAACAACTTTCCATCTGGGGAGAGGCATGCGACGACGATGTTTCCGATGTCACAGATAAACTTGGTGTCTTGCTCTACGAGATCGGTGAGCTTGAGGATCAGTATGTCGATCGTTATGATCAATATCGTGTCACCATCAAGAGTATCCGAAATATCGAGGCTTCCGTTCAACCCAGCAGAGACCGTAAGACAAATCACCCCAACCAAGTGAAACCAAGCTAAATGTTGATCCAGGAAAACAAAAAATTACCGACCAAATCGCCCAACTAAAATACAAAGAACCAAACTCCCCCAAAATCGTCGTCCTCGAACAAGAGCTTGTCCGTGCCGAAGCCGAGTCCCTCGTCGCTGAAGCCCAACTCTCAAACATCACACGCGAGAAGCTCAAGGCAGCCTACACCTACCAATTCGATGCCCTCCGCGAGCACTGCGAGAAATTGGCCATCATCGCTGGTTATGGAAAGCACCTCCTCGAACTTGTCGACGATACTCCCGTTACACCTGGCGAAACTCGCGCTGCGTATGATGGGTATGAGGCTTCCAAGGCTATCATTCAGGATTGCGAGGATGCGCTTACAAATTGGGTTACTGCTAATGCGGCTGTGAGTTCGAAGTTGAGTGTTAGAGCTAGGACTTTGAGTCAGAGACGACGGGCGCAGAGAAATAACGGGGAGGGTCATGATCTTTCGGGTCAGGATCAACCTCTTAACGATCGCGAGTCCGGCCTTTGGGTTCCTGCTAGCGCACACAAGGGTGATGAATACGAGGATGAGGAGGAAGAGGAAGAGGAGGTTGGTGCGAGCAGTATTCATGACAGCACTATCAACGGAGAGACCAGGGGACGACAAGAGACTCTTGCCGCATAAGCTCGAGTACGAGTAGTGGTATCAAGGGTGGAGATGAGAATGTACTGATAATTGGAGGGGCGGAGGTAATCACTGAACAGCAATCTACGAAAAGAAAACGGACCTCTCTTTTTTTATTGGAGGGGTGTTTTGGTTTACTTTTGGGGACTTGACTGGAGTCGCATTCATCCTCTTTTTTTTTTCCCTTTTGAGAAAGATGGGGCTGGACTTGAGTGGATATTCCCTGGCTGATACTTGTTTTCTCTCTTATTCAATTTCTGTCTTTTTAGTTAATACATTGTATGAATGAAATAACGCTGGTGTTTTGTGATTGTTGTTAAGAAATATTGGATGTGATATCCCTCTCTCTCTGGTGGGAGTTTTGCGCTGGAAGTAAAAGTCGTGATAATGGAAAATGTTTCCAAGCCTTTTATGAGTTTCTAACTTGGTGAGTTGGGCTAGATATGTAATAATGTAATCATTCTGGCAAATCTGAAGTCTTCGGGGAGAAGAGGTGGATAGAGCACGGGAGAGAGATTAACAAAGGTTCAAAATAGTTTTAGGAAATTCAGATAAATGCTAGAACTTAGGACGATGTTAAAGATGAAAGATGTTTCTTCAACGTAACTTTGTGGAATGAACTAAAGTTTTGAATTGAATACTTTAATTTAGTAATCATTTGGTAATAGTTTGGTAATAATTTGGGAATAGTTTAGTGAAATTTGGTCATAATTTGGTAAGAGGTTTTTAGAGGAATAAATGCTTCTTTCTCATTTCTTATAATTATTAGTAACTTTAATCAGAGATGGAAATGATGGATTCAAACAAGTGATCGATACCTGTGCCCCTTTATGGATATAGACGGCAACCAAAGTGTGATACATTGAATCTTGTAAAAGCCCAACCTATCCTTTGGACAAAATATTCAAATTGACTTCTCATCGCTATCCTACTGTAAAAGTGCTCGACCCTTAACTCACTAATTAAAACTCTCCTTGAAATACTCTACATTCCCATATCCCCTCCCTAACATCTGTACAGCAGCCTTCCTCGCTTCATCCACCATCATCCCCGGCCCACAAGCAACAACAGCCAAACTCCCAACCCCTGAATCTCTCGTAGCTCTCTCAACCTCTTGAAACACGTCCGGTCGTCCAATTTGAATTTACAACCCTAGAACCTCTTTGTCTTCTCCCTCCATCTCGCTACTTTGCGTAACATAAGCTTCCAACCTCAATTTCTCACTCCCCATCCCTTCCGAAAATCTCGAGATACAGCCTCGGTCTGTTCCCGTACTGCCCATATTATTTTCACCGATACAGTGGTTGGAGATTCGAGGAGGGTAGAGAGGTAAGAAAGAGGGACGGCGATGCCGGTTCCGCCGACTATGAAGAGGATGTTGGTGTAAGTGTGGAAGGGCTGTGTTTCCCCGTATGGTCCGTCGATGAGCATACGTATTGGAGATGAGTTTGCGGATTTTAGGAGGCGGGATGTGAAGCCGGTGTAGGGACGGATTATGAAGACCATTGAGGAGGGTGGGGTGTCGGTTGTGAAAGGAGGGTTTGGCATTCGGAATCGGAGGAATTTTTTCGGGAGAGATTGGGTGTTGGGGAGCGGGAGGGGGGTGTGATTGTTTCCAAAGAAGAGGAGGAGTGAGAGGGCTCGTGCGAGGTCGAGTAGCTTAGTGTGAAGGGATGACTTTCCCAGATTTTGTCGTGGAGGGAGGTTATGAAGCAGAATGTTCCGGGGAGGGGTTTGATGAAGGAGGTTTTGTATGGGATTACGAGACGGATGATGTTGGATTTGGAATCGTAGGTTACTTGTGCTTTTGTGTTCCAGAATTTGGGATTAAAGAGTAGGATTCGAATCATTTTTAGGAATTGATCGAATATCCAGATGAAGATGCAGGGATAGATGAAGCCGTTCCATTCTCCGTGGAAGATTTCTACGTGGCTGAAAGCGTTAGTGTGAGTGAAGGGAGAAGTAGGGGAAACACTTACTACCACATTGTTGCTATGACTAGAACTGAGAGGATTATGTGGAGAATTAGAAACAATTCGTAGAACTTCCGACGTAATGGGTAAACCGAAAAGCCGCAGCAACCATGAATATTGTCGCCTAGGTCGTGTTAGAGAATAAGCGAGATCCAAGGGAACGAGATGCACTAACCAAGACCCCAGCCACAAACCACCTATTCTGATAATACTCAACATAAAGTTGCCAAGCGGCTGTCCATGTTCCTCCTATCTAGAGTTAGCACTGAGAAGAGTAAGGAAAAGAAACTGGCCAGGGGGGTGGTTTAATGACATACTCTCAAGTATCAAAACAGTATAAGCAACAGGATGCACAACAGCCTGAACTGTAGCAACTCTAGCAACCCATCGATGGAAGTTATTATAAGTAGCGGAATCCCAACCGGTCAACCAAAGGAGAGTGTTATTCCTGATGCCAAAAGCCCATATGAGAGCCAGGTTTGCTGTTGAGATGATTCCGGTTCGATCTGCTACGTATCTCCACATCTGGGTTGCTATGTACGGCCAGCTGGGGGTTGTCAGTTGAGTTCCGAAGTGATTTTGGGTGGGGAGACGTACTATATATTATCTTCAAATACACGATAACTGGTTGAGCAGAGAACAATATTCAAGATAATGAAAGCTGCGATTGCGAGACTCTGAATCCGAGTGGGTACCGTGGCCCACCCTTTGATGTTCTGGGCATTAGTATATCCAAATGTTGCTGGTACAGTGTTTTTTTTTCTCCAATAACGTATATGGATAAAATGATCTCATTGCAACAGAGCTTTCGGAGTATGGGTCACTTGGTACGGCTTGCCAATGTCGTTTTCGATTCATAGGATCAAGTGTAAATCGTATCAAGCGAGTGGACAATCCAGTGGAGATAACTGCAACCCAAAAATAATACATGGCAAAGCCATAGGTTACATGAATTCTACTCTCGAAAAATGCAGCATCCTCAAAACGAAGTTAGCAAGTTAGATGCAAGATAGATGACTACTTGCCAGATAGGGCGTCCCGTATATACCAAAAGCCGGAATCGACTAAATCGCAAATCGCAAATCGCAAATCGCAAATCGCAAATTACAAAAGTTAAGAGACATAGCAAATCTTAAACTATATTACCCTATTCTCTTACCCCCTTACTCTCTTACTCTCTTACTCTCTTACTCTCTTACTCTCTTGCTCTCTTACTCTCTTACTCTCTTACTCTCTTACTCTCTTACTCTCTTACTCTCTTATTCTATTCTTCTATATATTACGTATACTAAGAGAGTGTAGGAGAGGGCGGGAGAAGGATAAGAGTAGGAGAAGGATAAGAGTAAGGTAAGGAGGTGAGTAAATATTCTAGGAGAATGTTTTTCCTAGCGTGGGTAAGGGGAGTTTAGAGTAAACATTCCCCCTACTCTTCCCCCCTTCCCTCTTCCCCCCTTCCCTCTTCCCCTCTTCCCTCTTCCCTTCTTTCTCTTTCTCTCTTATTTATTTTAAAATAATAGGAATAATACAATATAAGAGTTAGGTAATAGGGATTAATAGCGAGGAGGCAATGTTACTACTATACACGTAATACTCGTTCTCTCTCTTTATCCTTTAATTAGTTACTATAGTTAAGACTACTAGTCTTAATATAGAGAGGGGGAGAGAGGGGAGAAGGAGGGGAGGAAGAGAGAACTTAAATTAAATAATATTATACTTTAAAAAGTAACACTTTACGATTTACGATTTACGATTTACGATTTAGTCGTTTCCGACTTTTGGTACATACGGGATGCCGTACTAGAGTGCTCCAAGCTAGTCCATAGAGATTTTCAGATGGCACAAGAATTTCATTATAAGTCCTCGGATCCATTCTCGAAAGCTCTCCAGCCTCCAAACGATGGAGCTTCTCAATCTCCTCATCGGTAAAACCCGCAATAATCGAATACGGCGGCACCGTCTCATTTGAAAATTCTCAACATCCTTCATTCACACCCTCTACCCCTCTTTCCCGCTCTTCATCCGTACAAAACAGCTTATTGCAGAAATAATCTTACAACGACGCATACTCCAACTCGTTCCCACATGGCGGCCACGGATCTCCAGTCTTCGGATTCGTGCCATTAAATCGTACCCCAAAAAGGATTTGCTGACAAGCGACGAAGCAGAAATCGTTTTCTTTTAAGTCGGCTCTTGCTGATGCTAGGGAGAGGGAATATAGGAAAAGGTAGAATAAGAGCATGGTTGAACCCCATCCATAGCCAAACTATCGGTACGTCGCACAGATGCAGTGATCCGAAAATTGAAAAACGGGAAAGCGGTGACTCGGCTTGGCGATAGCCCATTCTTGGGATTGGTGGCAGACATTGGAGCCGCTTTCCGGAGTCTTCTATTCTAAAGCTCATTATGGTCCTACATAACCTTTTGACGCTATCAGCGCTCAACGTACAGTTAGTTGTAAGTTAAGCTTCCCTAGTTTTGAAGAGCTAAGAAAAGCTAAAAAAAAGTTTTAAAAAGTCTATATCTTAAAATCTCTTCTCTAAATATAATAATAATAGCTCTACGACTTACTTAATACGAAAAGAACCTTATTCTTAATACTATTCTAGATAGTAATAATACTTCTGACCTCTAAGATATTATAAATAACTTTAATTAAAGTGAAGAGTATATCTAACTTATCTTTATTAAATACTTTACTAATTTTAGCCTCTTATATTAAGAGTTTATTATAACTTAAAACACTACCTACCTTTAATAATAATAATATAGATAAGAGAAAGAGAAAGAGGAGGAGGTAGAGAGGAAGACGAGAAGAGAGAGAGTAGAGAAGATAGAGTAGTAGAGAAAGGAGGAGGAAGATAGAAGAAGGGAGGTAAAGATAAGAAGAGAAGTAAAAGAGAGAAGAAGAAGAGAGGTAGAGAAGAAGAGGAGAGAGAAGAAGGAGTAGATAAGAGAGAAGGAGAAGTAGATTAAGGAGAGGAAGTTCTAAGTATAAGAGATATAAAAGATATATAAAAAGGTTAAAGTAAGAGAGAAGGATAAGAAGGCTTATAGAGAATGCTTAATAGCTAAACTTAAAGAGAACTACTATAATATACTAGATAAAGAGGACTATAGAAATAAAGAAGAAGAAGAAGAAGAAGAAGAAGAAGAAGAAGAAGAAGAAGAAGAAGAAGAAGAAGAAGAAGAAGAAGAAGAAGAAGAAGAAGAAGAAGAAGAAGAAGAAGAAGAAGAAGAAGAAGAAGAAGAAGAAGAAGAAGATAGAGAGTCCTTAATCTAGACAAAGAGAAGAGAGAGGTAGAGAGAGAGAGAGAGGTATTAGAGAGGCTTTTTTAAGACACGGACTTTTTAAAACTATTTTTAGCCTTTCTTAGCTCTTTAAAACTAGGGAAGCTTAACTTATAACTAGCTATATCAGAATCGATTAAATAAGACATAAACTTATAGAAGTTATATATAAATATACTAATCTAATACTATAAGTAATAAGTTATATATACTAAGAATAAACTTATTTGTATTTCTAGGTTAGCGTACGACTATTTTTATTATAACTTCTATCAACTATAATACTTTTTAAATTTTTATAGTCAAAAAAGTATAGTTAAAAAAGTATAGTCTTATAAGCTATAGTCTTATAAGCTATAGTCTTTATCAGTGTATGCTATTAATCTATAAAAATAAAAAGGAGTTATGTTAAGAAGTTATATATAGAGCTGTAGCTATACACTTGGTATAAGCAAAACTTGTGGTAGTTGCCTCGCCTTTCCCATGCTTCGACTAATTAGACTTTGTGTCCTTTTTAATCGATTCCAATATAACCCTCTTTGTATTCTTTTTACTATCGTCGAACCTTTGGTTTTTAGTTGAAGTTATTCTAACTAGCTGGAATAATTGAACTAAATAAAGTTATCTTAGGCGATAGGTGATATCACACTATTGTCGAAACTTCATTTTATATTTAAAATTATGCTAAATATCTAGAACAATTCAATCCATTGTACTTTTTTTTTGAGTAATGAAATATGTTTACTCAGCTGCCCCTTTGATTGCCTTTAAACATCTCCATCCTGAAATGAAATGACATGTTTTTGTGACCAAAAAAACAAGTGCCAGGTACCATCGCTCCATAAATGGATGACATAAAACTCATTCAGAGCACGACTTATTGGCTTGTTCGCTTCCACGTAGGGTACTAGAGGGGCAATATTATGGGGACTGCTGAGCCGCACCCCAAAATTTCGATGACCATTCACAGGGCGCAAAACACCCTAGGATGGCCGAGTTTATTTAAAGTTCGAAGCCCTGAGTCGAGTCCTTCGAGGAGTATAAGTACATAGTCAGGATACTTGCCAAAAGTTGATGGTGGTTTTGGCAATTTGGTTTCTGCGAAGGGCTTGCGGCTAACGATTTTCACGATGTCGTTGCCAAACGTTGGGTTTCTTTTCCCCCTCAGTTCTCGAGGACAGGATGAAAGTATTTCCCCTAGCGATTGGCTTGCGCAAATTACTTTATGTCTCGCACCTCTCGTCGTTCACATCTTCATTGGTGTTCCGGTCGCGGTGTATCTTCATCGTAATGAACCACGATGGCATGATATGATTGGATTTTATAATCCTACGTCAATCATCTGGAGATACATGGCAATTACAGAAAGGCGGGCTCGGGCCAAACAGTGGAAGGCGATTGATATGGGGGCAACAAATACGAGATTTTGGGATGGAAAACAATGGGATGGCTCTGAATCTATGATGGAAAAATCGAGGTAAATTCTTTTATGTTTCTATTCAGTATCTTGGGGCATTTTGCCATCGCATGGCGTTTTCAATGCGCTGTCATTCAATAATTCTTCAGAGGGACCTCGTGTCACTGATTACAGGAAGAGAATACTAACATATTTATAGGCAATTTTGCACCCGAATTCCTATGCATAATCACAACAAAATTGTTTCGAAAACGTTTATCGAAACCATCATCATAACAGCACAAGGATTCCAAGCGATTTACGATTTGGTCAAGGGCACACAAGGAAGCTGGCAAGTTTCAATAGCCACGATATTTTACCCCCTCACGATTTTCGGGTTACTGCGACTACCTGCGGCATATTGGCTCTCAGATGAAGGTTGTTATACTCACGTAACATCGAAGGAAATGGATCAAGAACTGATGGAGGATGGGAATATTGCCTCCGAGGAAGAAAAGCAAGCTGTATCTTCACCCCAGATGTTTCCAATATCATCTTCATTGACGGGCTTGATGCTTCATCCAGACCATACCGCGCCATTTGAGGCCAGCTCCTACCCAAGTAACAATTGGAGGGGTAGAGCCATCCGCACTTTCTTTCTATCTTGCAACTTTATTATAGCTGCTGTGGCGACTCGATATGTTGCCCCTTGGACTCCAAGCGTCCTCACGATCACCGCTTTCTGTCAAATAGTGCAGATTCTTTACCTCGCGCTGTCCACATTTCTTATCATGGGATTCTACTGTTTGAAGCACCAACAGACCACGGTCATCATTCCATGTATACAGTCGACATGGTACAAAATTCAAACAGTCTCCTTGTTCGCCATCTGGATTGTTCTCTTCACTCTAGCGTGTATTGAAACTAAAAAGACACCCTGTGGTGGCTTCAATACCATCCCATCGGATTATGATGGTTCCTGCTCCACAAAGGGAATATACCTAAGCACTCTGAACGCGTTTGATCAGGCTGGGAACGGTTACTACACACAAGCCGAAGCGGCTAAGAGTACCGCTCCACTGGTTGACAAGAGATTTGCTGGTTATTATTTAGGGGAATCGACTGTAAATGTGACTGTTGTTCGGTTTATGCCATTAGATGGATGGTGTCGTGGTCGAACTCATGGAAATGTCCAGCTGAATCTGCATCAAAACCAGATTTTCAATGGAACTGAATGGATGTCACAGCTCACTGCCCTTCCAAATTCTACCCTGGACTCGACGATAGCTACGGCCAAGGAGGAATGGATATCACGGACACAGAGAGGGTAAGGTAGGATGAGTTTTCCGTTGACGGAATATGCTATGAATTATAGAGCCTTTTAATAATAATAAAATTACATTTAATCTTTAAATCTCCAATAGTTCACCCGTGTACACATTCTCCCTCTTTGGAAAGACTTGGGAAGTAGAAAATCTATTTCACAGTCCCCTTACAGGATTTCAGGTACTGGTTTCAATTTTTCGGGGTTTTCTTAGACAAAATTAGCTTAAGTATGCCCAGATAAAAAGCCTAGATTTCTCAACACACTCGACATTTACGAAGACTTCTACATTAACAACTAATACTTATGTGACTTAACCACCAAGCTGAGAATCTAGCCGAGGCTTGCTCGTTAACACCCCATCATACGCATAAGCCGAAAAGTAATGACAAGGACAAATTCATATTAGAAGCCAGAATGCAAAATTATTACAAAGTATTATGATGCCAGAACCCGAGCATCAATGCCCAACGCCTGACTCCACAGCCAACCCGAGGATATCATGAACCCGCATATATAAAGACGCACAAGAGCTACGAACACCACAAGCCTTGAAGCTTAGACCGTACTCTAGGTGACTGACTGGTCCTTCTTAACCTTTGTAGGATAGCCTTCCCTCTTCTCATCCCTATGAGAGGCAACGGCGATAATCCCCTATTTAAGATTAGCACCTCTTTTGAATCTCACCCCAAGGAAATGTGAACTCACAAGTGCCGAACTCAACAACCAAGTGACTCCTCCCAAAAAGATGAAAGCCATAGTGGTCCTCCACTGATTGCATCCAGCGGATTTAACAACCGCCGCATTAACAGTATTTGGATAAGTCCAGTAACCACCCCAATAATATCCCCAGTAGTTCCATTGCCAATAAGCATCGCAAGTATGTCCACCACCTAGATCTTCAAGAAGACCGAATGATACCATCCACATGACGAAGATAGAGAAATCGAGTGGAAAAGCCCAGAATGTCCATCGAAAGGGGAAAATGAATAAGATTGAGAAGAATAGTGATATTCCCGCGAGTGCGATTGTGAATAGGAGTTTGGAGTTGATGTGACCGTCTCCTTGGTTGACTAGGTAGAGGAAGTGGCCCACGACGCCTGTGATGATGGCTGCAGAGCAGAGTTCGAAAAAGCGGAGAAGGACGGAGACGACTCTTGTCCCGGTACCCATTCTGATTGGTTTTCGATGAAGCTAGTGGGCATGTGTAGTGTAGTTGTAGGTATTGTGTAAGTAGCGAAGAGATGAGTTGCGATCCAGAAGTGGGGAATTTTTGACAACTAGGATCGGAGAAACAAACGATGACGTTGAAACAGTCAAGAAAGAGACCCAACGTGACGGAACATCCTTGTTAAATAGGAAACCCATGTCTTCCGTTTTCAGAGGTGTCACATGATCTCGCTGGTATGTTTACTGAGAGCAGTAACCGAGAGGATGGGTTAGGAGGTGGCGTTTTGTGGCTTTTGGTTGCTGGTAGCAATGCATTCCTAAAGTCTCGTGGTCAGCGAATGCGGTATCTTGGCATATAGAGACTGTTTCTGGCTTGGAATCGACCGGTTTTATTTGTAGGTACTTGAGTATGCAAGCCCCCTTTTTTGGTTGTCCTGACAATTGTGACCAAACTCGCTTAGCATTGTGGAGGATCTGGGTTTCTAGAGTAATGGATGGTGAGCAACATTTGAAATCCGAGATGGTCTAGAAGTGTGTACCAGTTGTCACGGGGTTCACATCTTTACAGAGACCAACCTAGGCAAGCACGCATACTACGCGAAAGGAACGGTCACTCACTGAATAAAAAAGCAAGAATTAGAAAATTGGATTTAGGAAGGAAATGTAAATTAAAAAAAAATAAGAAAAGTTAATAGATTATAACAAACATTAATCCAAACCCCAACCTTCACTCTCAATTAGTTCATCCACACCAAAAACAACCTCATCGCCCCCAAGGAAAAGAAGCCCTACAAAATCAGAAGGAAAAGAAAACCCATAGAATCAAGAAGAAAAGCAAAATGAAATCCAAAGCTTTAACAATTTACTCATCGGTTTAATCATACACCAACTGGTGAAGTTGGCGATACTGGTGGCTTTTTCCCACGACGACCAGTTGATGCTGGGATCGGAATCTTCTTATTTCCCCCCCCAGGAGTTTGGGCTGGAACAGCGGCTTTTGGAGCGCGAGTAGATCTCGAGGAAGCCGCAGTAGACGGTGGTGGTTTCACAGGAGCACGAGAACCTCGGCGAGCACCAGCAGCCGGCTGCTTCTTTGGAGAGTGCAAAGGACCCCGGACAATAGCACTCTTCCTTGGCGATCCCGACGAAACCTTCTCAGGGGTAGGTTGGAGGTTTTTGGTAGGGGAGTGCCACTCCTCCCAGTACTCAGGCACAAGCCTCCCATCCCTGACCCATCTGGGAGACAGAGGCCCCTTCGCCATCCGAAACATCACGATTTCCCATTCTCCTTCAGTCAAGCCTTCTCTCATATCCAGCGGGATGTCGGAAAGTCTTCTATAGATGTATGGGGTGTCTTCCGACGGTCTGCGTCTTCTTGCGCCTCTCTTTAAAAAGGGCTTAAACTCAGGGTTCGAATCAGATTTGGAGTCGGTGTTCATTTCGTAATCTCCAGCGTCAAAAGGCCTTTGGTCTGATATATCTGACATTTCCGCAACCTCGTCCTCAGGTTTGCTAGCTTTCTGGGCTACTTTGGCTGCCACCCTTCCCCTTCTGGGAGGTCTATCAACCCTCCGAGGCTCATCGTCGACATCTTGCTGAGTCTGGACATTGTCATCATCCTCACCAACGGGAGACTGGATTCTTCTGCTTGGCTTATGTTTGGGTGCTTTAGCTGGTCCGGAGGGTTTCCCGGTTTTGGCTGCTGCTGCCTTCTTTCTTTCAATCTCATCAGACTCATCACCAGAAGGCTCGGGGCTTAGATTAGGTGCTTTAGTTGGTTTGACAGGTTTGGGAGGTTTGGTAGGTTCGCGAATTGGAGATGGCTTTGTGGTCTTTCTGTTCTTCTTCCTGGCAGCAGCTTGAGCCCTCTCGCCTCTGGTTCCTTTGGGTATGATCGTTCCCCCAGGAGTAACGTCGGAAGCAATTTCATCCGAGGGAATTGACTCATCTTCGACATCCGTTGCATAAGTCCAACGCCCATCTGCTTGAACAATCCGTTTGTAGAACTTGTTGTCGGCAGGAGCGTGAGGTGGTCTATTACCTCTGGACTTGGTAACCTTTTGCTTCTTGCCACCGTCATCCGATGGTTCATCATCATCAAAGTCTGTGTAATAGACCCACTCTCCATCTTCGTCCTTGTACCTCTTGTATCGCTTGGGCTTTGTGTCATCCTCTCCTCCGCCCTCAGCTTGGTCACTGGAATCACTGCGACCTCCAGGCTGGAAATCCGAACCTTCACTTTCATCATCGGTGGATGGCTCTTCTTCTTCTCCCTCGTCAGACCCCTTCTTTCTGCCACCCTTGGGTTTGGGTGCAGGAGATTTAGCTAGTTTGGGTGCTAAACCTGCACCGGTTGCTTTAGGTCTTCCACCACCTTTACCGGTTTTAGGTATAGATGGTTCGGTTGTGGTTTCCTCCTCGCCAGTAGGTCTAAAATCCGACTCTCCACTTTCAGGTTCAGATTCCGATTCAGGCCCAGGTGGTTCAGATTCCGATTCCGATTCAGGACCAGGCTCAGGTTTCACAGTCTTAGTTATTGCCTTGGTCCCAGCTTTTGGTGCAGGAGGCTTTCTACCTGGCTTTTCAGCACGCTTCTTTGGGGACCTTTCCTCGGGTTCGAGATCAGATTCACCATCTTGAAATCGAGTCCGCTTGCGACCACTACGCAGTTTGTCGGTGTCCTTGGCTCCTTGATCTATATCTTTGAAATTCCATGGTTGGTCTTGAAGAAATACGGGGGTCTTTGGGAGGGTAGCGCTCTTTAAGACACTACTAGCAAGGGTCCTTCCATCCCAGGTGTGTATCTTCATATGCTCGTTGACTTGAAAAGCAGTCATGCCCTCCAAAGAGGTTCCACAATTAGCAGCACACATTCCAACTGGACCTTGAATTCGAGTTGCTGTATACGCCGCTCGCACTATAAGCTGGTTAGTCTTCTACACATGGTGATGATGCCGACCAAGGTCAATATCATACCTTCACTTGCCTCCGCTCGGGTTTTTGCGAGAATTTCGTTTTGTCTCTCAACCGCCTTTCTCATCTCTGCGAGGGGAGTTAGTATACCTGCTCCTGAGTGTGACGAGGAGGACATACCGTCAACCGTCTCTTGCTCTGATGGGCGCTCGCTTTCGATATTGAGCCAGCACTTTTTACGGTGGTCTCTGCGAGCTTCGATCCAGTCACCACTCTGATCTTCACCACATGTTTGACAATGCTTCCCCTTCCACCCCCTTGGAGGTTTGCACCGAGCTACGTGACGACTTCGATTCTCCACTGACATGGAATTCATATTGAGACCACACTTTCGACAATAATATCCGCGCTGATCGACATTGCATATCATTCGGTGAATGATCCGCCCCTGTTCACTCTCCTCTGTTCGATTCGTGCCACAAATTTCGCAGAAACGAGGCGCTGGGTCATCCTCAAATCTTTCGGCGGCTTGGACGCACTTCTTCTTGTGGTTGTCAATTTCAGACTTGGAACATGCCGACTCCTCAAGCCCACATCTATCACAAAACCGAAGCATTCCAGGAGGATGTTCAGCCAGATGGCGAATAATATCTTCTTGCTTCCCTATATGTGAAAAATCCTCACCACATATTGGGCAATATTCAGCCTCCCACACGACCCTCTGTTTTTGATGAAAAGCGACATGTCTCTTTTTTTGCTCCATATTCATCATCGCCCACTGTTCGGTAGCGCAGATTGGACATTTCCCAGCAGAGGCAATCTGATCGGCATGCTTCTGGAGGTGAGCTTGCATCTCGTGCCGTTTCCATTTCTGGAATGATTGGTTGCAAAACACGCAGACATCCATTCGTTCAAGGATTCTGTTCCTTGCATTCTGATTCTCATCCAGAACGGCATTGATGTCTGTTGGAGTCAACCGTTGGCTGTAGATTGTCGGCAGTGCATCGCTGACGCTAAGCATGAGTTCCCTTGTCATCCCAAAGAGTGGAGGTTCTGCTTTTTGACCTGGGACAATAGCGCGATGGTCAGTGTAATAGGATTCTCTTTGGAGGCGATCTTGTCGACGTTGTTCGGCCATCCAAGGGTCATACTTTTGTATTCTGATCTCAGCAGCTCTTTGCTTCAGAATCCGCTCCCTGTTGAAATTGTCACTGGGGCCGATTGCGGGTGCCAAAACAGCAACATCAGCAGCATCAGTCGGAACAAACTGACTTGCGGGAACCTCTTTTATTGTCGATATCTTCTTGCTTGGTGACGTCTTTTTGCTTGCCGGTGACTTTTTGCGTGGTGACTTAGAAGGGACCATCGCACCACCCCGTAGTCCCACGGCTCCATGCGTCGAATGAGAATAAATTGGTGGTGCGTCGCTCATATCTAGATCTTCTGGGCTTCCTGCAGCGCCACGCATGCTCACAACGGGTCGTGCTCCTGTTTTCATCAGTAAAGACCATTGTTAGAGAACCAATACACTTACGACGCAAGAGAGGATTTCCCATGCCTCTTTCCCAGTAAGTGTCCAAAAACTCCAGAGGCTTCGAAGCATAGTAAATCCTCTCATATCTATCTGGTCCCATTTCTTCATCGGGCTCGTCGTCCTCATCCGGGTGCTGTCCAGCACGGAAAATGTTGTTTCTTGACATGGGTTCAACTGGTAACCCGAAGTGCAACATTGTCATTTTCGTCGTCATGTTGTCATGAACGCCATGGAATTTGCCGCCCGCCTGAAGAGATGCCTTGTATTGCTCAGTATTCTCCTGTTGGATCTTAAGTAACGGTCCATCAGGACCCGGGGGTAGAATGATGTATTTTTGGCCTTCTTCGAAATGCGTGTCGAGAACAGTTAAGATGGAATTGTTCCCAAGTTCACCATTGATGAAGTCGAAAAACGCCTTCCAATCTTCATTGTCGGGGGTGATATCCGGCTGCCAATCCAATTTCGCTTTCCGATCAGGGGCACGAAGTTTATCATCCGCTTCTTTAGCTTGAAGGGCAAAATGTTCTTCATCGATCCTGTTTGCGATAAAGGCGGCTTTTTCTTGGTCGGTCATCTTTGGAGGAGGTGGCCCTGAGTTGACTGATGGCATGCCTTTTCGAACCTCTTCCTCGTACTTCTTGGGATCGTCGGTAGCAGGTCCAAAAAGGCCCCTCAAGAAGCCACCAAGTCCGGGCGAAGGTTTTTTGCCGGGAGGAACTTCAACTGCTTCCTCGGGTCCCTGTTCGAGTTCGTACTGGTTTTCATCTTCTGGTCTTCGTCTCTTTCTAGGTGATGTACGAGTTCTTGGTGCCATGATGAGCTATTCATTCAAGTGGTTGAATGAGCAACAAGGAGAGCTGCGGGATAACGAAGCGTGATGAGTGTGCTGCGACTAAAGGATTTGGAGCTCGAGAAGGGAAGTCGAGGTTGATGGGAAAACAAAGAAAAAAGGTGGCGAGGCGACATTCTTGGGGAAAGTAATGGAATTTATGAGAAATGAACTACATTCCAAGAAGATTTTGGCGTCAAGAATTCGACGCCACTTTCCATCGTGCGCGAACCCACAAAACTGCCAAAGTCAAACGCTGGCATTTTAAATGCGAGGAAAATTCCTCAAATATTGAAAAGAAAATTACGTGAAGTCGAGAGGATTGAATTGATGGCGTTGTTCGTGAGAAACCCCGAAACGGCGATGTTGAAGGAGGTGGGGAAAGCAAGGAAAACAAAGAAAACGAAATTGAAGCTCCATGGCGACGCACGTGACTTACGCACTCTGCGTGTCCCGTAGACACAATTTGTAGATGGAAATCGAGAACTAGCTGGGATTGGAATTTCCCGAGATACCTCATTCCTCCTTGACGATCTTCTCATCGTGAACGCCGTGATGTTTTTCATCATGAATCTCAGCTCCACGTGCAATTCTATCCAGCCCAACCTCCTTGTTAATTTCATCCATCCTCTCAAAGTCTGCTTGAGCAGTACCCTCGGAGCCAAAGATAACAACCATCTCCTCGAGCGTGAGACGTTTCGTTTCAGGAACGAACCACCAAACAAAGGCAGCTCCGCCGAAAGTCAAGATCCCGAAGACAAGGTACGTACCGTAGGAGATACCGGAGAGCATATCTGGCGTCACCTGTGAACTGTTAGCATGGTCCGGAAAACCAAGGTAGAGAGAGCGCTTACCTGTCCAACAATAAAGTTGTTCATCCAGTTGGAACTAGCACCCAGTGCAATTCCATAAGGTCGATTGGAGAGCGGCCAAATTTCGGCAACAATGATCCAGGCACAAGGTCCCCAACTATATCCGAAATGGACGACAAACAACCAAACCATGGCCACAGCCCCCCATCCGGCAGCTTGATTATCCTCCCAGCTATCTCGGTATTTGGCAACGATACCGGCGATTACAATGTGACAGGATGCCATACCGATAGCACCAATTGTCAAGATTGGCTTTCTTCCTAACTTGTCGATGTAGAGAACTGATGGAATGGTTGCGATGAACATGACAATCCCCACAACTCCAGTGGCGAGCAGAGAAGTAGTATTCGATCCCATGCCAAGGGATTTGAAAATAGTTGGGGCGTAGTATAAGACGGCATTAATTCCAGTCTGTGGAAGAGCTCACAGTTAGTATTTCCATTGCTATAAGTAGGTGGGAGAAGGATGAGAAAACGGAGTCTCAACCCTCGTAAACTAACTTGAGAGGGAAAAAACTCGGAGATCACCTACCCATTGTTGAAAGAACATGGTAACGGTCGCAACAATAACACGTTTGAACATGGCCTTGGTTTTGAATAAAGATCCAATAGCAACGAACTGTAATTTGAAAACGTTCCAAGCTGTGGGATTCGCAAGATGCGGGAAGTGTTCTGCCACCGTACGTTTCTCGAACATAGATTGTGCTTTGATTTCGAGAAATTCGAGTTCGACGAGCTCATGATCTTGAGAGAGACCTCGAAGATTGGCAAGAACCTTTCTGGCCTCTGCTTCACGGCCGTGGTGAGCCAGCCAGCGGGGTGTGAAGGGCATATATAGAATGCCCCCGAATAAAATGACTGCTGGGAAAAGTTGCAGGCAAATGGGAACAAGCCATGCAGCCTCACTTTGTGCGTCTGCTGTTCCTCCGATATAGTTGGTTCCGTAGTCTATCCAGAAACTTATCAGAATACCGAAGCAAATGGCAAGTTGCTGAAGGGCGATCAAAGATCCACGAACTTCGGGAGGAGCGACTTCGGCGTTGTACATGGGTACGATCATGGAAAGCGAACCAACACCCATTCCGCTATCACATATTAGCGGTCGCGATTAGCAAACCTGGCTGATGACTTACGTGATGAAGCGGCCCGCAAGAATTGAATTGTGCTTGGCACTTATTGCGGTAGCTTGAATAACAACTCCCAAGATGAACACACCCGTCGCGAATAGGATACCGCGTTTTCTCGAAAACACCTCGGCCATGAATCCAGAAAGTAAACATCCTATCCAAGCACCAAGTTCGAGGATCGAAGTCAGCCACCCCTTTCGAGCTTGGTCTTCTGGTTTATCGGTATCATAATTTCCCATATGGTCCTTGAAAGCTTGCATCGTCAGAACCCCGGAAAAGACTCCTTGATTGTAACCTAGTCATGGTAAGCTGGGTCCAATTCGGATTGATCAAGTGACATACCATAGAGAAGTCCACCTATGCATGCAAACATGGCAATGCTGAAAACTTTGAAATTCTTGACTAGAGCAGCAGGGCCACTCGCGCCCATCAGGTTTTGACGTCTGATTAAAGCTGCGTCGTAAATGCCCGGAGCAGCAGCACCGGAAACCATCTTTGCAAAGTTATGAGACACCCAAATATAAATTTTGTAGGCAAATCCAAAACCGTTGAAAGCAAAAACAATCGAAGGACAAGCGGAGAATTGTTATGCGGATGCGAAAGATTATTTATTGTTTGGTCCCGACTAAAGAACCCCTCGTCGAGGATATTCATGATAGCTCCGGATAAAGGGAGCTTTGGATAAATGAAAATAAAGATCTGATTGATACCCATTGAAAAGGAGGTCATCATTGGATAGATGGAATACTTAACCCATGTATCTCCAAAAAGGCACTTCGTGAGACTGGCACAACTTTATGCATTCTGCAATGTAACAAAGAGAACCCCGCCATGGGAAAGGTTCACCACTCAATTTGCTGCTGGGTAAATTGCAATGCTTATGTGGGACTTGATGGGATCATCTGTCATAAGGTGAGGGTGTGTCGGTGATCGTTTCTTAATAAGGGTAAGAGATTCTTCCTAGATTGAGAAAAAGCCGTTGAGCGGTTCGCGATGAAGAAGAAAAGCGGCAGTAAATACTTTGGCTTTCGTAGCTCTCGTTACTTTACTTTCGAAGAAAACTACTTGAAATTTTGCTGGAAAGTTTGAAATATTGACCCAGATGGTTTAGAACAATTGTGTCCAGTTGTCCAAAAGTATATAGGATAATACTAAAATTGGGGTAGGAAGTTAGAACTGCGAGAGCTACTCACTCCCTGCCGCTTCTGTAATCCATCGCAGAGCCGTGTGAGATCCCCCTGCCGATGCGGGAGCGGAGAAGCAAATGCAAGGCAGTCGAAGATATTTAGCCCATAGTGCGGGGTATCGCGACTTCACAGCGAGAGTCATAGGTAGTAACGCGTGTCCTTGTCATACGTCGGTTATGGGGCCGGCTAGAGTCTGGTTGTGATTTTGACCGAGAGATGACCATAATAAATGATCCGGTGTTGAGGCTTTGATGGAGTAACTGTTTTGAGGGGGTTAGGAGTGGTGTTTGTGAATTTCAAAGTTACCTAGAAACGGAGGTGGCGGTGTAGGTCACGTTTTAGTGAACGTGGCTGATATTTGACTTCAAGTCGAGTTCCAAGTTACGCCCGATGACACTCAGCTACAACTGTAGCTCAGAAAAGAGTTGTTGGTCGCAGTCACGTTTCTCACCTCCCTCCCACAAGCCCTCGGCGGCTGTGATGAAGATTCCCAAGAGACTTTGTTACAATTATTACAACACCTAAGTTACCAGGCTTCACAACCGCAGCGTCAATCGGACCTTATCACTCCTCTTCCGGGGCGATACACGTTTACTCAATCCAGCTACGAGGTGTTGGTTCAAGGTCAAGGTTCTTCGATAGGCATCGTTTTAGAAAAGAAGAAGACACGCGCGCCTCCCATCTCTCAAACAAAAAACCAACACCTCGGGACCAACAATAGCTAACTTTTAATAACAGCATCTTCAGTCATATCAGTCATCGCTTAAAATGGCAACATCTTCGCTCAGCTCATCTATTTTGTTCTATTCTTCAAGACTCAAGTGCGTTGCGAGTGCGTTGCAAAAATAGGAAAATCAAGTATATAGTTCATCTCATCCTCATGGTTCTCCTCTTGTTTATTTCCAATCCGGTCTGTCGTCTTTCCGGTCAGAATTTTGGAATCGCTTATGTCACCCCTTTGCCGGTCCGGCTCAACACCCCTTGTCTACCGAAAGGAGACCATATTTTTAGCCCATAACCGCGCTCCTCAGGGTTCTTGGAGGTTCCTGATGAACACAGAGCACCTGTTTTGTTTCTCTTCCCCACCAAAACAACCCCCCCTTCGCCTCTTCCACCACTCAACATCGAGTCATCGCAGAATGTTTTTTGTTTCATGTTTCATCCGAGGATGGATGATTGTCGATAAGGCTGAGCAATTCTGGATGTTGGGTGGTGACATCTCGTTTGAGCCACGCCCCCCTGGCAAGGACCTATTTTCAGACCTCGGCGCCTCTCCCGTTGCCGTAGACGCCCTGACAACCCGTTAACCGCCCAAGTTGACTAACGCAATCGAAGAGTTTTACTCGAGTATCATTCCAAATTCCCCAATTAACAAATGCAATTTGCTTTGTTGCTAATGTTGGAGATGAAGGTTTTAATTCCAACGTACCTTTTTTCACGAGTCAATCAATACCTGCAGGTACCATACAGGACCTTACAGACAACTTGGTATTCCTCCCAGTTGGCTTCCTTCCCAGTCTGTACCTGCAGCTGACAACTACCAGACAACCTCTACATATCACCAGACATAAACTAAGCCTCCATTTTTCATTCCTCCATCTCAAAAAATAGACAAACATCTACTAACAAGTCACAACTCCGGTTGCACAAGACTAGGATACCTATCCACAGCCTAGTAAACACACTCACATGATTCCTCCCCACTATCTACCTACAGTACCTCGTCTACCCC
>LLCB01000326.1:0-38853 GCA_001414345.1 Hymenoscyphus infarciens | reverse complement strand
CCCCCCCCCCCCCCCTTCTTACACGCCAGACCCCCCGTATTCATCCTCACACACGCCAGACCCATGCTCACTACACCCCTTACCCTAGTCCCATCTAACCTCATCCTAGTCTGATCAAATGAGATAGCCGCCCACTCCACCCTCCCGACCAATCCTACAGCCGGCTTGTCTCCTCACCGTGATCTACAAAAACAGTTGGGAGCTTCCCTTCTACACTCCGCGCCTACTCTATCAAGGCTGGGGGTTTCAAAGTCCGCGGTTGCAGGTGAACCAAACCGTTGGGTTTGGAGATCTACCGTGTCCATCCAGTTACACACCACCAAATTCTCCCTTGAATGTTTCACCAGCTTGTCCGTGGTCTCGATTTAGGACATCCGGCGTCTGTTGAGGCTAAAACCCCTTTTGGGGTACTTTCTGCCTACCTTGCAAGTCGCGTGGTTTGTGTGTTGTTTGGCGCCGCGGCCCCCATCTCTCTGAAGATATCATGGAACCCAAACCACTAGATTCACAAGAGACAACACAATCCGATTCCATATAAGTAGAGGCCCGCCCAGTCCAACCCAGAGGCCTTTCCCTTCTTGTTTTATTCCCCAGATCAGTCAGCTTTTTCATTCGTCTTCCTTACACTTCTTTGCGATTTCCTTGACCCAAAATTCTCTCATATTTCCTATCATCGATTTCATTTTTTTGTTCTCAACCAAAAAGTTTGCATTCCGCTCGTTTGATACGCAGTCAACCCTACCTACCCCTCCAGGAGAGGCGTCTAATTCCTCTTAATTCTCACCACTCTTTCACTCTCAACCACTCATCCTATATCCACTCTCATCCTTACACCACACACGCATAACATCTTCAACCTTTCACTCTCATCCATACACTCACTCCTCTCTCACAAGACTCAACACACACACCTTTTCTCTTCAACACTTAATCAACCACCTAGCCCCCCCCCCCCACATTCAAAATGCCAAAAGGCGACAGACGTTCCCTCCACAACTCAGGAGGCTACTACCTCCAAAGCCCCGTCACCTCAACCCAACCCTACTCAGACAACTACTACTCCGTGCCCCTCCAAAATACCATGTCCCAGTCGCCCTACACCCAACAAACCCATCATCAACAAAGCTACTCAACTGGCGGCCCCGTCCAACCAATAACCCAATCCCAATCCCTCTACACCATGCCCCAATCCGCACCTCTCCAACCCGTGCATTCCCCTCTCACATCCCTCCGTCCCTCGTCAGGAGCATGGACCCCCACAGACGACCAGACACTCATGAATGCCCGTTCCGCAGGCATGAACTGGCAGCCCATTAAACAAATGTACTTCCCGCTCAAAACACCAAACGCATGTCGGAAGCGTCACGAGAGATTGATGGAGAAGCGGAACGCGGATGATTGGGATGGGACGAAGCTCGAGGGATTGGCGAGGAGTTATATGGGTATGAGAAGGGAGATTTGGGCTGGTCTTGCCGAGGCGACGGGGGAGAAATGGAGTGTGGTTGAGCAGAAGGTTTGTCCCCCTTTTCCTTTCCCAAATATGAGAGCAAGAACTAATAAGAAAACAGTGTATGTCCCAAGGATTAAAAAATCTGCAAACAGCCGCTAGGTCCTCAGCCCGCCGCGAACGTCTCTCTACCAACCACCATTCTCATCCCTCCCATCCATCACCAAGTTACCCACCTTCTTACCAACCCTACTCTTCATCTTCAATCCGTGATGATTCAGGGATAGAGATCGAAGATCTCGAATCTGGGGATTACAATGATGGCTCTAGCGATCGTTCATCGTATGGAGGATATGGCCATACCCACTCGAATTCCGGGGGAAGTGGTGTTGGAGGTGGAAGTCAGAATGGATATGCTGTTAATGGTGGACAGATGAATGGAGGACATGGGCATGGAGGACGCTTACCAAGTATGGACATGGGGATCGATGCCATCATCAACCGACCCAGACAGTGACTCTTCGTCCTCTCCTATTTTCTGTTTTGTTTTCACCTGTTTGTTATTTCTCTGGTTTGAAAATATCCATGGAGTGGTCAAGGATTTGTCTATGAGGCGTTCATGAGGTGTTTTGAATTTTTCATGGGATAAGGCGTGGAGCAAAAACGGTCCTTACTTAATACTGGGTTGGGGAAGACGAAGAGGACAAAAACATTCATTTACAGCCGGCACTGCAGGGGCAACAGACAGAGAAGGATAACGAGATTTACGACCTTTTTGAATTGGGTAGAAGTGTTCTTGTATGACTATAGCCTTAATGGCAAAAGCCTCAACGGCAAGATTGAATTAAACTGAAAGATACTTTGAATACACTTTGGCCTTTTTTTACTTGAGTACTCTCCTCAGACTTGGACGGTAATACGATGTTGTATTAGATTATCGTAATATATATTATATAATAAATATTATAAATTCTTATCTAATATAATAAATATTATCAAAAAAGGTATAATAATCAATAAATATTAGGTTTTTAACGCTAATACCTTATAGTACTAAATCGATATTATATAATATAATAACTTATATTTACTATTTAAAACTCTACTTTATAATAATAAAAAGTTATTATATAAATCTTAATTTAGTAGAGATGACTTATAATAAGAAAAGTCTTCTCTTAGAGTTATAAATAATTATAATTTACTATAAAAAATATATAACTTTTATTTTTTTTAAAAAAAAATAGTTAGTTCTTAGCTATAAGAATTATTCTCCTCTAGATTAACTATTTTTTCTACTAAGAATTGTTATAATATCAGTTATCTTTAAAATTCTAGTATTAATTAGATCACTTAATATAATATAAGAAATATTATAGCCACACAAACCACCGGTAATATCGCCGCTCAAGTCTAACTCTCTTACATGATTAACTACGTCGCAAGGAAATTCGATTATTACTATTGTCCCAAAAAACTGGGGAAAAGCACATTGCTTAAAAGAGGTTGTGATGATAGACATAGTGAATGTTCGTCGCAAGCCTATTCCATTCTTAATCTTGTCCCAAAAAACTGGGAAGATCAAAGGGCACACACGAGGTTGAGAGAATGCACCAAGTAAATGTTCGTCGTAAAATAGTTCACTCATCTCTATTGTACTAACCGTTCCAGAAGGAAAGAATTGTTAGATTAATGATGGGACGAAGAAATCTCAGCTTTGAACAAATTTCTCTCATCCCTTTACGTTGAAGAATTTTCGCAGTTTCAGGTACTTTCACTTACATATTAGACTCCTCATAAGTCGGCTGAGAATTTCTATTCAATCCCCTCGACAAAGAGATCAAGAGAGCAGTAGACCAACCATAGACCCTTGATTACAGGCCCCGTGAGAATCCTACCGATGGGTTCAAAATAGGATTTCATGTCACACGAAACACCCCGCCATAATACAAGGTACTTGGGTACTTGTGTACAAAATAGAAACCTTGGCACAAACATTTCAAACGCCATATTCCTACAGTCTTCTTCTCAAATCTAGAACCCCATTCCCATCCCACCCCATGCCATGCATATGCAATGTACAATACAAGGGTAATAGATACGAAAGATATGAAAATACGAGATAGCAAAAACTTGCCGTGCTCGGGTGTTTCTCCAACTTCTTACCGCTGAGATGGCAGTGCTGCTATCGCCGCAGTTCTCGCTTCCGGACTGACTTGTTTCTTGCTTGCACTCAACACCGCCTCCTCCTCATCCTCCTCAAGCCACTCTTCGTCCTCTTCAAAGTCTGGTTCTCCAACCGCAGCCCTCCAAACTCGCTGCCACATCCCCTTCTTCTCTACCATGGCCAGAATCATCACTACTGGTAGATGCCATACACTTGCCCAAAACAAGCCCTTTGCACTGCCTTTCTGTCCCTCGAGTTTCCAAAACTTGACGGCTTCTCGGACCAGCCAGACATTGATAGGTGTACTAGCCACGGCAAACGACCATTCCGTGATGTTGTAGTAACAAAGTCCGATGCAAATAGGAATGAATGCGAGACTGTAGCGTACTGCGACTCGACCGTTACGAGCGGGGTTCACCCAACATAACATTTTATATCCCGCATTCTTATATTCCTCCCGAATCGACCAAGAAAGTGACATGAAATGCGGGAACTGCCATGCGACAAGCAGACCCGCCAGTAACCAACCTCCCGCATTTTCCACTCCCAACGTCAACTCCCTCCAATCCCCCGCTTCCGTAGCAGATTGTCCGGCCGCAGCGGCCCAACCCATCATCGGGGGAATTCCACCAACAATGGCCCCCACCCAGGTATTGATGACAGAAACCCGTTTCAGGGGCGTATACACTCCGGCATACAGGAGGATGTTCATGGCCCCGAGGAAGGAAACCGTGGGGTTCACACCAAAGTATAAGGCTGTTGTTCCCACCAACCCGCTGAGAATCGCAAAGGCCGCAGCACCCCTTGTAGAGATCAATTTTCGTACTAGAGGTCGGTTGCGTGTTCGAGTCATCATGGCGTCCCATTTGGGTTCGTAAAGCATGTTGAAGGCGTTTGCGGAGGCGGCGCACAGGGTGGTGCCTGTGGTGAGGAAGAAGAGGGTGAGGGTTGAGAGGGAGGGCGTGTCTGTCAATGATGGCGACAGCATTTCGGGGACGGGGTAGAGGGAGTAAGTTGCGCATGCGGTTAGGACGACGAGGACTGACAGTCGTGGTTTCGAGAGGGAGAGGAGTATAGGGATGAGTCGGCGTAGGGAATTGATTGGAGCCGCGGCGGCGGTTTCGGTGAGGGTTGAGGAGGTGTTGGTAGGTAGAACTAGATCAGCTTGTGAGGAGGCTTCGGCGGCGCGTTTGGCGGCTTGTCTTTTACGGTGTGGGAGTGATTCTGTTGATTCTGCCTCTAGTGTTGGAGGGGTGGTCTGACTTGGTTTGGAAGTTGCTTTTCCACCAGCAATTGAATTCGTCTCTTGTATGGTAGATGTGATTGCTCCCCTCCTCGAGCCCGCTCTTGTCTTTTCCAATGATCCATTTGCAAAGAAATATTCGGTTCTTAACCGTGGCGTGTTGCCGGCGATGGGGACGGTGGTCCTGGAGAAAGCTCTGGCTATGGAGCGCGAAGAGAGGGTGGGAGTCTGTCGCAGACATGCTGAGCATACGGTAGTAAGGCCATTGGATCTCAGGGCACTCTTGGCGGGATACCGTATAATCATTGCTTGTCGTTGTGAGTTGGCCGGCAAGCTTCAATTCCAAAGTTCATGGTGTTGTAGCTCGATCGGATCATAATTCATGGCGGCACTAACTTGGGCCAATCAGAAACATGATGTTTCCGACCCGCATTTTGTGTTGAAATCCGCCTCGAATTTCAACTAGACTGCAACAGACACTAGAATGTCTGACTAGTCTTATTTCTATTTTATAAAAGTATTTACTTATTTTATATATCTTAGATCTAATCTAAGTTTATAGTTAAAAAACTAAGAGCTAATCTAACTAAAAGTATTTCTATTTCAAAAGTTATATAAAGCTTAGAATAACTCTATATTTACTTTTTATAATAAAAAAACTATTTTAAAGCTTTATTAAAAACTTAGATTTATTCTCCGTTTATAGTTAAGAAATGAAGAGCTAATTTACTTTTTTATTTAATATTTCTATTTTAAAATCTAATCTAAGTTTAAATATCAAGGCTATAATTAAATAAGAGATCACAGCGAAGAGAGAAAGAACAATATAGTAGAATACCAAAGTATTCAACGCGGAGGTTGCTAAAGTCGTTGATTTGAGAAAATGCATAGTGAAGTGACGATAGATAGTAATTATAAAGTAGAAGAGTTCAAAATCTTGAAACTAAGGAATTTGTAGCTAGGACTATGTACTTAGCAAGTTAATTCCTAAGATAGTAATACAATCGTTAAAGCAAAGTTTTTTTTTTGGAGTTTTTGTAGATGTGAAATATTAATGTCCTTGTGAACCCTGAGAATGTCAATTATTCAAAGGGAATCACAAATGTCCTTGATACAAGAGATGATATACGCGTTGCTATCATCGATCTTCTATTTTCGTAAAAAGTATTACTCTCTTTAAACCCATCCACAACCTAATACCAATCATCCCCCTCCTCCCCTTCCTTCCTCCCCTTCGGATTCAAACTCAACATCCTCTGCCCCGGCAGCGTGACCCCATTCTGACTCTCAAAAATCCCACTAATCCCCCTCTTCCCCACCTCATCCAAACTCTGGTACCCTTCCCCTCTCCCATTGACAGCAGCCCACTCCCTACTCCCCAACGGCGTCGTTCCGTCCCCCAAATCACTCCATCGAGTAACCATCATCGCCTGTTTAAACCTCGCCAAAGGATTGGGTTCACTTCTATCCTCATCGAGTTTAACCTCTATCAAATACTCAGTCGGACATTCAGGGCACCGACGCATGGGTCGACATTCCCCACATAAAGTAACGAGGGTTTTTTGATGCGTGTGCGAGAGGTGGATTGCGGGACCGCGTTTGAGTTGTGTAGTCAAGGATTCGGCTGGAATGGGGATATGGGAGAGTGCGCATTTACAGAGATCCATTAATACCCCATTTTGCCAATGTGCACAGACTGAGAAGTAAGGCGTATAATCTTCTCTTGAATAAAGCAAGTTTCGCTGTCCACTGAGGGGTAGACCCGGGGGAGCGAATACTTTACTTGTGCTGCGAAGGAGGAGGTGGCCTTTATGATGGTAATAACGGGTTTGATGGGACCAACCGCTTTCCTTGTCTTTTAAGCGACGGTCGAGTGTGTGATAGGGGATTCCGTATTGCGGGCCGTGGTTGAGTGCTCGGAGAGCGAGTTGCACGAATGTGAAGGGGAGTCTGTGGCCGGGGACTAGACGGGTTCGGATGGGAATATCGGTTGGTTCATTGGCGTAGGGACAGTTGAAGAGGGGATTCAGGATGTGTGCTGCTTTTAACTTTTCGTCTCCTATTCGTGTACGGCGGTGGTAGATTGCGCAGAGTGGACATAAGAGATGATTCGGTAACGAACCATCCAGCTTGACCAAAAATTTGAGCTTCTCATCTCGATTCTCCGGCTCGTTGAGATCTGACCATACTCTCCTTCCAAGTCGATATCTGATCGTTTTACAAGTAAAAGCAAACCCAGCCCTCTCGGAAGGCATCAAATACCCCACAACAACCCTCCAAATCCCGTCCGGTAATCTCTCAAACAATTTCTCCCCCGCTATAGAATCCTTCTTAAACCGTTGCTCCCTGATAGATTTCAGAGAATCGAATGAGCCATGATGAGCAAGACTATGTAACATCTCCGTATCATCGCGTCGTTCTCCGGTTTGGATATCGATGAATTCTTCAGAGGGTCGACTGCCGAAACTTATTTTATCGACTCCACTTGTGATTGATTTTGTCGTTGAGGGTCTTCTCGCATCCACTGGGGAGGATGGTTTTCGGAGTTTCTTGGATGACTTTTTGGGACGGAGGGCGGATGCTAGGCGTGATGAGAGACTTGGTTTGCGGGTGTAGAGTTCTGTCATTCTGATATGAGGCTGTGATGAGCTGAAAATTTATAACAGCCCACTTGTTGGGACTGTGAAGGATTGAGTGGTCCTGAATTAGGCGGTGAAATGAAGCAGATTGTAGTTAGATACTGGTTGTATTAATGCGAATTAATTATGAAAGTTGTTCATTGTCGTGATGATTAACTTTGGAATGACGATGTTCTCTTTTCATTGAAGCACTAAGTACAGTAATCACCCCGGCCGTGCCGAGGCGGGTCACGGTGTTTATATCAATTGTGGCGGTGTGCTAATGAAAGGGGTTGCGCTATTCTGTAGCCAACGCTAGCAGGGGTCCCTGGCCTACTAAGCACGCCACCACGTGATTCACCCTCTCCCCCTCCTATTCACTCTAGTGGCCCCTAGTATGCCAAGAGCGCCACCACGTGATTCGCTCCCTCGTCCTCCTATTCACTCTATCAAAAGCGTTTTAAAATCCTTTTATATTATATATATATATTATTATATTTCTAAATACTAATACTCTAGAAACTATAGATATAACTTAAATTATTACTTAAAAGTACTTAATACTTATAAAATACTTAAATATATACTTAACTAGTTAAACTAATAAAACTAATAAAAATATTAATATCTCTAAAAAGTGAGAATAACCTTAGTTTTGCCTCCTTAGAGTATTATCTAACTTTTAGACATATTCTAATAGTAATATATATAAGTACTTATCTTTTCTCTAGAGAGCTAGTCTCTTAGACTCTCTAGTAGAAGAGACACTCTCCTATATCTACTCGCTAGAAGTAAGCGTCTTCTATATATAAAAGTAAATAAATTCGAGCCTTTTCACCTCTTTAATATAAATAGTAGATTACTTAAAAATTAGTAGCTAGATATACCTATATAAATAGGCTCTTAATCTAATACTAATACTTCGATCTTTTAACCTTTTACTACTTTAATATAGAGGCTACTTTGTCTAACCTACGAGTACGTAAAAGACCTTAAACCTTTTAACCTCCTCTTTTAAAAGTATAAGCCTTTAATAATCTTACTAATATCTTTTAAACACGCTAAAGGCTATTTAAGTATAACGAGGCTATTTAGCTCTCTATAGAGGAATTCGACTCTATATAGCTATATCTCTTAAATATATAGAGTATTGTTTATACCTTTTAATTTAATTAAGATAGTAATTAAGAGATGTTATAATATAATTATATATTTAAGTATAAACTAAATAATAGTATAATAAAGAATAAAGTAATTAATACCTTTTAGAATTCCTTTTCTATATATAATTATAGTATTAGAATAATATACTATATACTATTAAATTAAATATAAATTATATAGACATCTACTACTAAAGATTATAACTATATACTTTAAGCTTATAATAAAAAGGCATAGAATCTTATAGTATACTATATAGTAGAGGAATAACTTATAAAAGGCTATTAACCTCCTAATATTATAGCTACTCTTAGAGGAGTATTATCTTAACTATAACTCGAAGACGCTAGTAGTAGATATCTTATACTTAAGAATATATATAATTAGAAATAATTACTTAATACTACTACTAAGAAAGTTAATAGTAGAATTAACAATCTCTTTTATAAAGTAGTAAGATTAATAAAGCCTTTTAAATTCTCTAATAAATAAGATAGCTTCCTTATTAAGATAGAGAGAGTAATAGAATAATTAAAGAAGTATATAGTATAAAGAAAAGGACTCTACTTTTATAACTCTATTATTGTTAATAAATAAGGAAAGAGTCTTAAGAAAGGTAAGCTAAAAAGCAGTGAAGAGTATAAAGTTTAGAGATTTATATAAGTAAAAGAGAGAAGGCTTAAACTTCTAGTAAAGGATAGATATCTTATACTAATTAATTCTATTTATAAAACCAATTACCTTAAGTAGAAGCTCTTCTTATTAGTATATCGCTTACCTAAGAGCGTATACTTACTATCTACTTTCTTTCTTATATCTAATAAGAATAGTGAAATTATTAAAGCTTACTTTTAATAGCTTATAACCTAGATAAAAGAGAAGCTTAATATATAATAGTATATTAAATATACTCTCTCTAATAACTCTACTACTAAGTAACTTATAATTAAGAACGTATTTATTAAGAATAGCGATTAATTCTCTTTCTATAACGCTGTTAAGTACTTCCTCTATATATAGTACTCTAGCTAAATAATAGATCGAAACCTTAAAAACCGTAGACGAGATTATTTTATAAAAGCTACTAACTACTTTAAAAGCGTACTATTCTATTGCTATATAAGAGCTAGATATAATAAATCGATATAAGCCGCTCTTAATAAGATCTTAGACAGCTTTAAGATTAAAAAGAGTAAAACTAAGTTTTAGAATATAAAAGAGTATATATAAAAGATATAGAAAGATAATAGTAAGAAGTAAGCTAATTACGCTTATTAGAAAGACCTAATTCTCTTATAAATTCTAACTACTAGCCTAAACGAAGAATAGTATTATAAGCTTAAAAGATTACTCTATCTTTATAAAAACTAAGACTCTAGATATACCCTTGCTTTTATAGTATAAATAGTTAAAGATAGTACTAATAATTAAGCTTTAAAGAACAAAAAGGCTACTTATAACCTTGATAATAAGAAGAACGTGTTTATAAATTAATATTCTTAGCTAAAGCTATTCCTAAGATTAGCTTAGAATATCTTAATAAGTAATTTTATAGACGTAGAGAAGGTGTATTATAAAGCTTTTAAGAGATTACTTATAAAAGGTTAATAATTAGTATATAAGAGCTATACTCTTAAAGCTAATAACGAATATAATTATAAGAGCTTTTATATATAGGAGTTACTATATTAAAATATACTTAAATAATTCGTTCTTTTCTTTAAGCTTAAGATTACTTAATCTCTTTAATACTAATATCTTAATTAAGATCTCGATTAATATAAGTATTTATATACCTTCTAAGATATAATAAGATATATAATATTCTAACGTCTCTATTACGCTTACTCTACTAATTCTCTTAAAGAGTATATTATATCTAAAAACTCTTAAATATATATATACTAAAATAGTTAATAGAAAGTAGAAAAAGTAGTCTTTTAGATTAAGAATAGAGAGTATATAATTAAAGACTTTTACTAAAAGAGAGAGATACTAAAGATATAAACTAAGCTTTTACTATTAAAAAGCGTTAGCGAGTTTAAGAAGTTTTAAGATATAATTAAGCGTAAGAAGCTAGAGGATTAGATTATAGAAAAGTAATAAGAGATTACTATAGAATTTAGTATACTTACTATATATAGAAACTAGTAAGTACGTACTTCTACTACTACTAAGAAAGGTAGTAATAGCTTTAATTAGTCAGGTTTTAATATTAATATAACCTCTTAAGTTAACACCTTTAATTCTACTACTACTTCTAATAATACTTCTATATATTATAGTATACTAGTTATTAGAATATAGTTAAATCAAATACTAGAAAAGGTAGAGATATAGACAGAAGTTAATAAGTAGATTACTAGAGACTTTAGTATAACCTTTTACAAAAAGTAGTAAGAGAGTATACTAGGAAAGAGCGGCGTAAAGAGAAAGCGCTAGCCTAATTAAGCAATTAGTATATAATTAAGAAAAGTTCTTAGATTTAAGCTTTTTAAGCTTCGAATTAACTTTTTAGGCACTCTATTTAATCGTATATAGTTTATTAATTTATTATTATTATAAGCTTTATTTACTCTTTTTAACTGATTTTACGTATCTATAGCCTCTTAGTATAAATTCACTTTTTTAGGTAGAACTAGTTCTTTTTAAGAAAGTAGTAGCGATCGTTTTCCAGTAAGAGTAAATATATTAAAATATCACTAATTTTGTACGCTAGTATAGTACCTATGCTAGCGTTGGTTACAGAATAGCGTTTCCCTAATAGAAGCTTACCTACCTATATCGGCTTTCATGTCACGTTTATTATGCCCCCGGCTTCAAAATCTAGTCCTCTTTCGAAAATTTCTTCTTCCTCAGTAAATGAAGCTTCAAAGTTGATATCCACATCAAAACTTCCTTTGAGTTCGGAGCATCAACCAGAATACACGTGACCTATCTTCCTTTTCGATTGCCTTCATCTTTCAATTTCTAAGTGCGTATCTAGTAAACCTCAACCTGTGAGTTTGGAAATACGTGGCTACAAGTAGCTTTGAACAACGAAAACTCGGACTATTCGTAGGCCACCTGCCACCAGCCCAAATATGCTTTGCTATTTATAGGTTACCTACCAATAGTCAACTCGGAAAAAGAAGAAGAAAAAACCTTGTGAAGAACACACTGAATATGGACTTTCACCGGTGTCCCAATACTTCTAGAAGAAGCATGGCTTAATTCTTTAAGTCTTGGTGTAATCAATTTGATTTAACTATTCTCACCTAAACAATTAGAGGAGAAGTGAGAGATGTACTAGTCTTTGGTACTTGCAAATTCCACTGCCCTCTAGCAATGTACTCGAAATGAATAGAGGTCGCAGTAGAATAGTAGTCGTAAAACCGACAAAAGTATTATAATTGACTGCTAATCTAAACACGAAAACCAACTCCTGACGCTACCTATCAGTGTTTTGGCTTTCCCCGCCTTAGTCAGCCTAGTACTCTAGAGAGAATAGGCTACCCCCCTCTATTAGAAGAGGAGAGGATAGGCTAATTTCACTTATAGACTAGGCTGAATTAGATAGGAGAGATGCTAAATTAGAATAGAAGAGATAAGGAAGACTAAAAGAGAGAACTAGGTAAGAAGAGATATTAGAGAGAATAAGATAAGATAGAAAGTATAAAATAAGTAAAAAGTAATAAAAAGTACTAATATTATAGACTAATTTAAGAAGTATTAAAAATAATATTATTATTAAAGCTACTAAAAGATAAGATATTATATCTATATTACGTATTATTCTAGTAATTTAGTAATAACCTAATTCTCTTTATTCGACTACTTATCTTCTAAGCTCTTTTCTCTCTACTTCTCTTATAATATAATAGTATACTATTCTAAATTACTAATCTTAGTAAAACTGCTAATATCTCTATACTAAGATTATAAATAACTGATAATTATATAACTAATAGTACTAAAGATATTAATATCTAATATTTATATATAAAAGAGATTAAGGTTTAAATATTATATATTTAGCTTTTTAGCTCTTATTATTTAGTATTAGCTATATTAGATAGAACTTAGTTATTATTATTATTAGATCTTAGTAGTTTCTAATCTTTTATATATAAATACTTATATTTAGTATAAAAGAGAGATAGTTCTTCCTTTTCTTCTATACTAGAGCCTAGTATTTATATATATTATTCTGTCTTAAACGTACTCTTATTTACCTCTTTAGTAGTAGTATATATTTCGTACTATTATATATAACTTTTAGTCTTTAATAATCTATATTCGAAGATACTAAGTTATCTCTATTATATTAGATTAAGAGTAATTCCTTTACTTTATAATAAGTAGTTTAGCTTAAGAGAATACTCTCTTATAACTACTACTTATTATAGGAATTAAAGCTATATCTAATTCTAATTAAGTAAGATAATATATAGCTTTTAACTTAAGTATATAATACTAGTATTAAGATAAACTTTTATATATATTAAGGTAGAAGAGCTTTTAGTAGAACTATATACTAAGAAGATTATTCTCTATAGAGTTAAATATATCTATATCTCTCTTAAAGTTGTCTAGTAACTAAGCTCTTTTATCTCTAGTATTATTATCTTAAGATATTATAAGATTCTTATATTCTATCTAAACCTCTCTAATATATTTATTAGCTTATAATACTTATAAATCTAGAGAGTTTATATCTTTCTACTAACTTATATTCTCTTACTTATACTAAAACTACTTAAACTTTATCTTAGAAGTAACTATAATTAAGATATAATATACTAAAGTATCTTTAGTTTTAAGAAAGTATTTTTTAATCTTTATCTAGTAATTATTAAAGCACTAGTAGATATAATCTTTATTCTCTTATATTATAATTTTATCTTATATATTATATATATACTCTACTAATCTATTTAAGATAATAAGAAAATTAGAAGCTATATCTTAATTAATAGACTATTTAGTACTTTATATATATATTATACAGTTATAAAAAGGCTTTAGAATTTATATAACTTCTTTAAAAGTATCTTAATTACTAAGAGTAAGAATTTTATAAGATAATTAAATATTATAATTATCTTATTATTATTTAGCTTAAGTAGCTTTTACTTTATAATTACTCTTATGAATAGTACTAGAGTTATATAAGTAAAATAAGTTAATTTAGTTTTATACTTATAAAGCACGCTAGATTATAAAATAGAGAGAACTCTACTAAGTAGTATTATCTCTTACTAGTTATAAGTAATTATAAGACTTCTTAAAAGCTATAGAGTTATTCTCTATAGCTTAGAATTATTAGTACTATTAAGGTAATTCTATAATATAATAGATAATATTATAGAGCTTATTAATAAAGCTACGATTTCACTAAGCATTTAGCTTCTTAATTAAATTAGAATTTAATCTATTACTATTACTTTCTATTTTAAAGGTATTAAATTTAGTCTTATAAAAGAAGGCTTTTACTCTAAGATTTATAATATATCTAAGATATTATAAAAGTTATACTTTTTATTATTTAAGAGTAAGATAAGATACGAACCTCTTAGTTATAATATTTAGATAAGCGTTATTATTTAGTACGTTATTAGTTATAAACTAGTCTACTTTATATCTTATATTATACTCTCTAATAACTTATATAACTAACTCTACGTAATTCTCTCTTATATAACCGCTTTTAAGTTATTAGATTATAATAAAGGTTTAAAAGTAATATCTAAAGTTAGTTAGAAAGTACTAACTTTTAAAGCTTAGAAGTCTATAAAACTAGGACTTTCTAGTTAATCTTAGAGTTTATTTTCTTAATAATTACTATATTTATTTATAATATTTTTATATTATTAAATAGCCTTAGTTTAAAGCTATTTAGAAGTATAAAAGTATTATAAAGAAGTATAGTAGTTATTAAGAAAATAAACTATTAGTTCTAAACTAGTTTATAATATTCTAAGAATACTAAGACTTATTATCTCGTTAGGATTAGAGCTTATATACGCTCTAATATCTTAAACTTAAGCTATATTATATAATTAAAATTAAATTAATAATACTATTAAAGTAATACCTTTTAAGATATTTAAGTAGTATATTATAAAAGCTACTTAAGTTTTTAAAAAGGAATTAAATTAATATAATAGATAATAAGAAAATAATATTAATAGAAGAAGTAAGCTTATATATATAAGACTAGGAATAATACTACTTACTAACTAGTTTCTTTTACTCTTATTAATATAGTATACTACTACTTCTATTAGTATAAGATAATTAGATAATATCTAGAGATTAAAAGAGAAGTATATCTTATTAATTACTTAGTATAAGTCCTCTTTTATATACTACTTCTAATACTTAAATATATTAATAATCTACTGTTATATTATACTAGAAAAGCTAAGAAGTAACTTATAAATAGAAAGGTATATAGTTTAAAGAAGCTCTATAAATATACTACTAATAGTAATAAATATTAATAGTTAGTATACTATAATCTAAGTAATTAGCGTATTCTTAAAAGGTTTAAATTTAATAACTAAGACGAGACTTACTACTCTCTTCTTCTCTTTATAAGTTATTATATTTATAATATTATTAATAGCCTTCTCTTTTATTAAATACTCTTATAAAGTCTTTCTACTATCTCTTATAATACTATACTTATTTTAAAAATATTTTACTTTATTCTTTAAATTTACTATAAAGTACTAAACCTTAGAGTACTAAATATATCTCTAAAAGCGTCTATTATTATAATAGTATACTATTCTAGATAGCTAGAAGTATCTACTATATATAAGGTTTTATTAAAAGCCTAGTAAATAAGAGTATATTAGTTACGTAGCTACTTACTAGCGTAGGCACTAGCGTTATCCTAGGGTATAAATAGTCGGCTTAGGCTATACTTAGCAAATTAAAGAGTTTCTACTATATATTTATAATAGGTTATAAGACTCTTAATACTTTGCGTACCTTCGATATTATATAGTATATAGAGCCTTCTCGCTCTTAGAAGCGAAGTTCTAAATCAAGGTTCCTTTTTAAGAGATAAGTATAATATAGCTTAAAGTAACTCCGTTATCTTAAATTCGTCTTTTCTACTAAGAAGGCTAGAAACCGCGCTAGATACGAGATATTAAAAGAACGTTAGTATAAGTACTAGATACTAAGTAATAAAAGCTAAATGAAAAGCTAGAAACCGTGCTAGATACGAGATACTAAGAACATTAGTACTAGTGCTAGATACTAAGTAATAAAAGCTAAATAGTTTAGAATAGATATTACTTAGTAGCTATCTATAAAGAAGCTACTAGATTATAATAGCGAAGGAATATTCTACTTTATACTAACTTATATTCACCTCGTTACTAGATACGAGGAAGTAGGAACAAAATAATACTCGGCTACGAAGCGAGCTAAACTAATTATCGAACTCTATAACTTAAAGATAAGTCACTCTACAAAAGCTATAAAGGTCCTTCTAACTAAAATAGTCACTTATAATCTGAGATAGAAGGTAGAAAATACTTACTAGAGCTATAGATAGAGAGTATAAAACTAGATATTAGAAGAAAGAATAGTAAAGAGGTAAAAAGAGAGATATAGAAGCTAGGTAGTTAGAGCAGCTAAGCGCCTAAGAGAGTATATTAAAAGCCTAGTAAATAGAAGTATATTAGTCACGTGGCTACTCACTAGCGTAGGCACTAGCGTTATCCCAGGGCATAAATAGTCGGCTTAGGCTATACTTAGCAAATTAAAGAGTTTCCGCTATATATTTATAATAGGTTTTAGTAGTTATTATCTTATATTATCTGTTTTAAGAAGGTTACGTAGGTTTAGGCTTTTATATTAGCTAATATATATCGTTGTTTAGTTTTAGAACCTCTTATATATAGCTATCTACTCTTCTAGAGTTAGAAGAGAGATAGTTTTTCCTTTTCTTCTATATTAGAGCCTAGTTGTCGGTATATATTTAAGAGGTAAATAGCGATTCAGATTAGTATACGTAGGCACACGTGCTTCTCGCTTAAGAGCTACTTAAGTAGGTATCGTAGCTAGCTTTACTTAGTATATACGAATAATAATATAACTCTTTTTATATTACTTTTATAACTATAAGTTATACTAATACTAATTAGTAGATATATAGATTAGATTAGATACTTAGTTACTTTATATATTTCTACTATAGGTATACTTATATAAAAGTAAACTTAATATTACTAGTAGACTCCTCTTCTTAGATCGTAGTTCCTTCTACTGTTTAAATTCACGATAATATACTATAAACGCTTCTTAATATAGGAAGTACTAATTACTAATACTAATCTTCTAACGTTATCCTAATAACTTCTCTAACCTTCTATTATCCCTTGAGATAATTTATACTTCTTAAGATACTTATTTACTTAAAACCTAAATTCTCTTTTACTTATTAAGTAAAGTATAAACGGACTTTTAATAATATATAAATTTATCTATAATATCTATAATATCTATAATATAATAGATATACTAATACTAATTTCAACGACTTTAGAAGCTTTAACTTTAGTACTAAAACAGGCCTTAAAGCTAGTACTAAAGCTAAAGTTAATATAGATAGAAGAGACGATTTTTACTATTAAAAGAGAAGAAGAGTATATTAGAGGAAAGAATAAAGACCTTCTTCTTTAAAACGAATTTTAGATAGACTTTAAAGAATAAGATTAAGATAAATTTACTAAGATCTACTAATCTACAAATACTAAGTTATAATAGACGCTTTAAAGAAGAGGTATATAGATTAAGACAAATAGGTATAAAATGCTTATATCTTAGATACTATATAACACTACTATTAAGGTTAACTAAACTAAGTAATTAGATAAAGAATTAAAAGCTATAGTATTAGGAGGAGACACTAGTAGTAGAGTCTTTAGATCTTGTTATAAATATATACTAGAACACGTTAAAAGATAATAAAAGCTATAGTAATAATAACTATAACCTCTATAACCTCTATAATAATAATCTTAAGCTGAAAATATTACTTAAAACACTTGATCTAAGATAAAGGCTAGAGACGAAGCTTTATAAGTATCTATTATATAATAATAATAATAACTGACATTATTATAACAACTAATACCTTTAACGACTTTAATTCTATTAACTAAAAGGAAAGACCTAAACAATCTAGTATAACCTCTAATCTAACTTTTAGGTCTACTAAAAGACGACTAGACCTCTTTTTTTATATCTTATTAATTTAGTAAAGATACTAGTAGTAACGATTTCAATAATACCTCTAAGTATTTAGAATATGATTAGCGATAGAATAATCTTAGTAGAAGACTACTAGTATAAATAAATATAGTATATTTTGAACTAGAGTTAACTTTACGAAATTCTTAAAAGGGTTAAGACTACTCTTATATATTAGGTACTCTTATAAAAGTATATAAGAACGATTAAAAGTATAGTAGAAAAGAAGATAATTTTATAATAAAAGTTATAATATTTAAGGATATATATAAGAGAAGTAGAGTATTACTAGCGATTTACTCTCTTACTTTCTCTACTATACTAAAAGGTAACGCTTTAAATTACTTCTATATTATACTTTTTAATGAAAATATTAATTAATCTTTTAAAGTTTTATCTATATCTATATAATAATACTTTAAAGATAAACTTTATAAAAGAGGCTAATTATCTAAGTAGAATAATATTAATTTATAAGAGATAATATAAGTATCTAGAGTATTAATATTAAGCTCTTTTAAGAACATATTATTAAGACTTAATTTACTAAGATTTTCCCTTCTTATTGATTTTCGTACTAATAGTTAGTTTTTAAATAAGCTAATTTTAGTATATAAAAAGGTCTTAGATTATGCTATTATAATATTAACCTTACTCTAAGACCTTTCGATTTCTAATACTATTACCTTTCTACGAAGTTTAATCTAATCTTATATAAAAGTCTACTTAGAGATAGTTATAAACGAAACTATAATAACTAAGAGGCACTTTTATAAGAGCGGATACTATAGTATAAACAAATTTAGTAATATAGATTAATATAAGAAGAAGAGGATATGTTATATATATAGAAAGAACGACTATTTATCTTAGGATTATAGTTAAGAAGAGTAAGACTATTACTTTACTAAATAGACTAATAAGAATTCTAGATACTTTAAAGATAAGCGAGATAGGTATACTAGAAAGGTATATAATATAAATATAGTATATGTTTAAGGTATCTAGGAGGAAGAGATATTAGAGATACTTTATATTATTACTTTATTAAAAGAAGATAGTTACTTATTAGATACTAGTTTAGATAAAGAAGTTATCTATTATAATATTACTTTTATAGGATTTATTAACAATTTAAATACTAAATAACTTATTATAAATTTAATAAGTTTAGTATAAAGATATACTATTAATAGATATATTCTATAAAACCTAAACAACCTAAATAATACCTCTAATATTATATATAAATTTATAAAAGAAGTATTTATAATAATAGCTAAAAGATATATAAAAGAGAACTTCTTTAATATAATAATTAATACTAGAGTAGCTTAAAAGTTAAGTATAGAATATAACTAATATCTTATATATATTAGACTTATTAAAAGCGTCTTAATTAATAAAGGTATAAAGAGTTAATTTAATATCTAGTTTAGTAAAAGATATACTCTATTTTTAGGATTAATAATAATCGATATACTAATTAGAAAAGCTAAATTCTATATAGTATAATCTAATACCTCTTTTATTCTTTATATTAATAATATAGACAATTTAAATATTACTTTAAATAATCTTTAAAACGTATTTATCTAAGAGAATAAGAAAGAGATAGAAGTTAAGAGGTTTTCTATTATATAACGATTTAAATACTCTTTTCTACTCTAGGATAAAGCTATATATAACTTTATATAGAAGTACTTAACCTTTCTTATAGATATTAATATTTAAAGACTTTATAAGTAATTTAGCTATCTATTAGTACTAAGATTATAACGTATACTAAAAAGAGCTAGGTATTATATTAACTAAGATATCTTTTAATATCTTACTAAATTCTACAAATATTATTAAAAGCATAGTAGTTTACTAGGCTAGTTTAAGTTTACTTTTTATAATAACCTTAAATTTAATTATAGTGTTTTAATTAATACTTTCTTCTTTAATAAGTAAGCAGTCTTATAATATATAGACAAAGTAATAAGATATTAAGTAGGTAACTTTTTACTAGATATAAAAGTAATAACTATATAAAAGGTCTTCTAAAGATATTAGATTAATATATATCTTAAACTCCTTAACTATATTATTATAGATACTAGGATAAACTTTATTAAAAAGGACTTTATATACTCTACTACTAGAATAGATACTATAGTAAAAACTATACTAGTTAAGGTATATAATTTAATTAGTATAGTAGAACAATACTATAGACTAATTTAATAGATATATAATATTATATATAAATAAGAGCCTTATCTCTTATAAAGTTTAGTACTTTAAATAGCTTTTAAAGTAATTAATAATATAGTAGGCTTAAATAGTCTAGTCTCTACTTTATTAGTATATAGAGTATATACTTAAATAACTATAAACAACGTACCTTTATAACCGATTTCTATAAGGTTAGAGACTTATAAGAAGGCTACTTAAGAAGTACGAAAGTAGATTATATTCTACTAAGTTAAAGAAGCTCTTAATATATAAAATAGACTAATTAACTAAGTTAAGAACTTACTCTTAAATTTAAACGTTTTAGTATAGAGAGAGTATATAAAGTCTTAGATAAGACCTTTTATTCTTTAAGGAATTAAGAATAAAAACTATATTATAGTACTACTAAGCGGTTCTATAAAGTTTTAATCTATAGTTATAAAGTTATACTTTATTAAAACTTCTAAAACTTCTAGAATAGCACTAGCAACTAAGGAAGTTTTTAGTATAGTACTATCTAAAACAATACTATAACTCTATAAAAAAGAGGGAACTTTTAAGTAATAGAGTAGGTAAGATATTAAATAATATTTACCTTCTCTCTAATACTAACTTTAATAGTTATAAATCTACTAAAACACTAATATTCTAGAAACTATACTAGAACCTCTCTAAAAGCGTAGACGTAGACAGCTCTAAAAGTATCTAAGACCTCTAAATAGGTTTTTTAAAGTATTATTCTAATAGTTAGATACTTTTATAGACAATTTCAACTATATTACTCTTAAAGATATTAGAACTTTTCTTACTAATTTAAGCAAACCTTATAACGTTAAAGTATTTATAGCTAACAATAGTATAATATATATTAAATCACAATAAAAGGAGATTAATAAATTAACTAATTAAGGTGTTTTTAAGATTATTACTTAGAAGAAGTTACCTCTTAATACTAGAATATTTAAATTATACTTTATAAATAACATTAAATTTAAGAGTATAGTACTTACTTTTACAAAGTTAAAATTAGTTATCTAAGTATATAATAATACTAAGAAGTCGCTAGTACTTACTTAAGCGTCTACTATTTAAAGAGTAAGCTAGAGAATAATCCTTATACTTATTATAATACTTCTAGGCTTATAAGTATTTATTTAAGATATTACATAAGCATATATATAATTATTAACTAACTTAAATTAGAAATTCTTTATATACTTTCTTAAAGGTTATCTCTAATAAGAAGATATATTCTTCGAGGTAATTAGACTACTATATAGTATTCTAGAAGCTAGTAATTACTAGTTTATAATATATTATAAACACTATATTATAAGGCTTATAATAGAATAGTTAACTTTCAACCTCTATCTTTTATATACTAAATTATATTAGTATAATAAGTAAGTAAAGTTAGATACCTCTTTTAGTATAGTAGGCCTTTAAACTAATAATACTCTTATACTCGCTAATAACGCTTTTACTAATAAAGAAGAGCTTATTATTAACAAAGCTAGATTTATATCTAAGAAAAGAAAAGAGCTTACTATTAACTATCTAATTAAATTTAATAGAGAGCTAATTACTAAGTATTATAATAGCTCTATATCTCTTACTTAGGATTATATAAAATACTTAGATTTAGTATAAAAGGCTCTATCTAAGATATCTAATATAAAAGAGATATTATATATAGTAGATACTAAAGATTAATATATTATATAACATGCTAGAGGGGTATACTTAGCTATAGTATCCTAGTCTAAGACTGCTTTCGACTTATTATATACTATCTAAACTATTAATTCTTAAGATAATAATATTTTACTCTTTAATAAGTAAATTTAATAGTAAATTAATAATCTCTTAAGAGGACTTAAATTTATTAAATTAGATAAATCTTCTTTAAAGTTATATACTTTTACTAATAGATTATTTACTAATAATAAGGACTTATTATTATAAATTAGTTATATTATTACTCTTATAAATAAAGATAATAATACTAATATCTTATATTAGTCTTCTACTAAATATAAGAGAGTTATCTATAGTGTTTTAGTATTAGAATTATATATAATAAGCTTTAGATTTAACGTTATAGCTTTAATAAAATCGACTTTTAAAAGCATCTTAGGATTTAAGGTACTACTTATAGTATATACTAATTTAAAGTCCCTTTATAAATATATAGCTAAATTAGATATAACTAAGGAGAAGCGACTAATAATTAATATTATATACTTATAAGAAGTATATAAATTAAGAGAGATTAATAAGATTAAATAAATCGACGATAAGAGTAATTCTATAAATGCTATAACTAAAAAGAGTTACTATAATACCTTACAAAAGTTAATTAATACTAATAAGCTAGATATTAACCTTATAGAATAAGTAGAACGAAATAAAAGACTAAAATAGAGCCTTCTTATTAGTCGAGGATAGAGAATAGAGGGTTCTAATTAGTTAGCTTAGATATATGATTTTTAATAGTTTTAAGTAACTTCTATTATTTTAAAGAAGTGCTAGTGTTAGTATATATTTAAGAGGTAAATAGCGATTTAGATTAGTATATATAGGTATACGTGCTTCTTACTTAAGAGCTACTTAAGTAGGCATCGTAGCTAGCTTTACTTAGTATATACGAACGATAATATAACTCTTTTTATATCGCTTTTATAACTATAAGTTATACTAACACTAGTATCTATATATATTATTCTACTAAACGTACTCTTATATATCTCTTCTATAGTAGTATATATTTTATACTATTATATAAAAAGGAAAAACTCTTCTTCGTTAGTAATAATATAAATAATATCTCTTTTAAGTATATCGTCGCTTTTGTTTTGAATTTGAAGTTAATATATCTTTTGCTTTAGACTAGAATTAGACTTAAATAATAATAACTTTAAATAGCTAGGATTCTAGAGATCTCTTAGATAGCTAGTAATATTAGAGTTTAGTATTAGTTATAGATAGCTAGTAAAAATTATATCTTATATATTAAGAAAGTAAGAATATACTAAGTATTCTAGAGGCTTTTAATAACTCTCTTTATATAGAGACTACTATATATAGGTTTAGTAAATAAGTTAACTATTAATAAAAAAGTTATCTAGAAGGCTTTTAAATCTAATCTTACTCTCTCTCTTTCTTAAATTAACAAAGATATTAAACCTAGTTCTACTATAAGGTGTTAAATAACCTTCTAGAGCTACTCTCCTTTTTAAAAGATAACTCTCTAAACTCTCTCTAACTTATATTTATATACTAAAAAATATAAAAGGTTCTAGAACTAAGACTTTTTAAATACGAACGATAATTAGATAAGATAGAGATATAAAAACAAAGAATAAACGATTAGTTAGCTAAGATAGAAGATAAAATAATAAGTGAACTTCGAAGTTAATAACTAAATTCTATCTCTAAACTCTCTCTAATCTAACTCTTTTTCGAATCTTTGTTTAAACTCTTCTTTACTTTTAAGCTCGAATTTAGACTCCTTTTGCTTAAGAGATACTACTACTTCTAATACCTTTCTACTACTTTATATATATTTGAAAATACCTCTACTAGTAAACGTTTAAAAGATTACTTAGTTATAGACTAAGTTCTAGCTAGTATAAAGGTTAATAGAGATAGAAGTAGAATTAAAAGAAGATTATATTAAAGAAATATTTACTTTTTAAGTATAGCTATACTTAGAGAGAATTAGACAGGTTCTTCTTATAACGGTATACTATTCTATATAGCCGAGATTATATAGTATATACCGTATATATAAGGTTTTAGTAGTTATTGTTTTATATTATCTAATTTAGAAAGGTTATATACGTTCGAGCTTTTAGACGTACTTCGTAGAGTTTAGGCTTTTATATTAGCCGACGTATATCGTTATTCGGTTTTAAACTCCTTTATACTATCTAAACCTCTTATATATAGTAGCTTACTCCTAGAGTTAGAAAAGGCTAGTTTAGCCTTTTCTTCTATATTAGAGCCTAGTATTTATATATATTATTCTATTAAACGCACTTCTATATACCTCTTCTATAGTAGTATATATTTCTATTATAAGAAGGACACGTGACTATACTAGTAGACCTGTATATAGTTACGAGAGTACTTCGCACTCTCCTCTTCTCTTTAGACGTTTATTACTATACTATATAAGAGATTACTTTCACGTATTTCACCGGGCCTAGCTATAAGCTCCTAATCTATAATCTATCTCTTATGCTATAATTTCGTACTATTATAATTATACTAGTTTTAGCTTTTAGATTTAGAATCTTAAAATTATTAGTATATTAATTATAAATACTCTCTTTTAAAGGTTTAAATTAACTTTTACTTATATAGATTAATTCTAAAGTATATTTTTAGTACTATATACTCTTCTTTAACTTTTTAGGTTTATATAGATTATACTTAATATAGTAGAAGTAATCTCTCTTCTCTTATACTTTTTAAGAGTTTAAGCTAATATAAGCTTAATTATAGTATTATCTACTGTCTCTTTAAGTATATATATTAATAGTACTTCTTATCTAGAGAGTATAGGTATTTTACTAGATATTACTATTATAAGATTAGATTTGCTATTATTAATAACAATTGCTTTAAATAATTAAGAAGGAGAAGAAGTAGATTAAGAAGAGATAGACTAAGAAGAGGTAGGTATTTAAGTACTAGCTAGACTAGGACGTTTATAGAAAAAAGAGTAGCTTATATTAGTAATAATTAGAATAATAAATAAGAAGAGAAGTAATATATAATATATATATCTTATATTATTATATAGTATAGATATTAGAAGATATAATTAATATTATTAATATATTATCTAGAAACTAGTTAAGGCTTAAATATAAGTGCTTATATCTATTAGAGTAAATAAAACTAAATTAAATACTCTACTAAATACTTAATTTACTATAGTAAAACCTCTATTTTTAGGTACTAATTAGAGACTAATATTATATGCTTTTCTTAGGTAGTACTACTCTTACTAAATCTACTGATAATACTATAAAGAATATATTTAAGACTAGTATATACTTTACCTAGCCTCCTCTATAGGCTAGGAAAGACTACTCTAATACCTTCGATAGGAAAGGATAGGTAGAACAAATTTCGAAATAGGATTAGAGTAGCTAGGAGAAGTAATATATTAGGATAGGATAAGGCAGGATAGCCTTAAAATAGAGGTAGGAGGGAGAAGGATCGTCGAGGCAGGATAGGATAACAGATTAGGCAGGGAAACCCAAAACACTGCTACCTATGCTACAAACAACAAGAATTCTAAACCTCCAACAGCGCCCCTCCCTCTCCAATAACACCCCCCCAATACTCCAATACAAACTAACCCTTAAAAGTATCATACCTACTCCTCTTCCTCAATTCCTTCCCTCTCCAAAAGAAAACCCAAGGAAGCGGCATCAACAAACAGCTCACCCCCGCAAAAACACTTCCCGCCCCTCTAATCCCCATAGCCTGATACATCTGCACCGTAAAAAGCGGAAAAATAGCACGAAACGCATACCTCAAAATTCCATTCGCAGCCACCGCACTCGCCCCGTTTTTCGCTTGATAAACATCAAGGAGGTAAGTAGTAACACTAATGAAAATAGTAAGATTGCCCACACCGAATGGTATGCCTGCGAGAACGGGGACGATCCAGTGGATGTCTTTATGTGGTGCGAATGCGAACCAGAACAGGCCTATGGGGAGACAGATGGAACCGAGCATTGCGGCGTAGAGTCTATGTTCTGGTGCTGGTTTTCCTCCGGCTTTCACGGCGGCTTTTCTGTAGAGTGTTGCGTCGAAGATGATGAATGCTATAACGGCGAGGAAGACACCGATCAAAATTCCCAAGTACGTCAAAGAAATCTGTTTCTGGTTGAAATGGTAGACGGTCGCGAAAACATACGAGTAAGAGCCGAAGAAGGAGAATAACATTGCGAATGCGAAGCCGGTGTAAATACTCAAGAAGGCAACTAGGGGCTCGAGAAACATCATGTGGATGGGTCTAATAACTGCTTGGCCTATTTTTTGGAGGAGGAGACGTGTGTCTCCTGTTTGGTGGGGGTTCTTTTTTCCAAGCTTCTTTTGGCGGAGGGTCAGGATTCGATGTTTGGAGGTTTCTGACATGAAAGTTGCGAGGAGGAGAACGGGAGCTGCGACGATGAGAACGACCCATTGTGACCATCTCCAATTTTGGTGGTATTCGTCGATGATGTATGCACCGGCAATGGGTCCAAGTGCCGGTCCAAGGAAAGGTGCGAGAATGAATCCGATTGCTGCTCGGCCGTTGGCTTGGGGAGACCATGAGTCTGCTACTGTTCCTGCTCCTACTGCCAGAGCACCAGACCCAACAATACCGGCTATTAAGCGATTGACGCTGAGTTGGCTGATGTTGTTTGAGGCGCCGGATATAGCGGTAAAAACCATGAGCAGTGGAAGGGACGTCCAGTATATGATCCGTCGACCATAGAGTTCGGAAAGAGGCCCGGCTAGTATTGGTCCGAGAACGAAACCAAATGTGTAGAAGGATAATGGTAGGACTGCAATCTCTCGCTCTACAGAAAAGGCCTTCATGACAAGTGGGATTGCTGGGACATATGCTGAAGTCGCCATTGTGCTGCCATAGTATTAGCAGCGCCAAGAAGTATAATGCGGAAGGACAAACTTACATTATGAAACCATAAAGCGCTGGGATCGCTGTGTGATAAATCTTCCACCTCAGGGTCCAATTATGTGGGTTTGCAGGATCGTCTGGTGTCTCCCAATCTAGAATTATTTCCTCCTTCGATTCGTCACTGCTCACACTTGGTGTGTTTGCTTCTCCATCTTCCTTTTTGCTCTCCTCTATCGGGTCAGGTGAAATGGTAGCCTCCTCATCGATATGTTGTCCTTGCAAGACTCCTGCCTGATTTCGAGCCATTGTGGTATTGCACTTAGCGAGATATCATACAGTTTGTATTATTTGAATATACAAGGAACATTGTGACACTGGCATAATGAGGAAGATATATATTCAGTCACTCGACAGAATTCAGTGGATTCGTAATGTGCAAGCGAACGCATTGCGATATTGCAATGATTACTTTCACTCTTTGATTACTCCACCCCAAACGGAATGAAAAAGATGAGTAAACATGATCGTTTTCTGTCAACCTCGGTAAAGTTTTTGTCTTCGCGGCTCAAAATATGCGTGAAGAAGAGTATATCTTTCTTCTGATAGGTTCTTATCAAGGAAATATGATTTGTTGGGTACTGAAGGCACATACGGACGCAACTATTCCGAGTTTCCCTCGGCAGGGAGGGTTACACTCTACTTAGCACTACTGAGCCACAGTCAGAAGGGAAGACATTGTATATATAAGCCGGATTTGTGCTCCTCTATCTGAACAAGCATATGCTATGGGATCGAGAAGACGAAATTCCGTTAAATCGATGCTAACAGCATGTTGTGGAGTACTCACACACGTGACCCTTGGCACCTGTATATAGTTACGAAAGTGCTCCGCACTCTCCTCTTCTCCTTAGTAGACGTTTTATATACTATATATTAATTATATTAAATCTACCTTCTTTTAAGCCTCGACTAGAGTAATATAACGAACTCTATTAATACGATCTCTTATAATATAGTAGTAATATTATAATTCGATTCTAGTTAAGCTTTTATTAAACTCTTATACTTCTATATACACTCTATCGTATATCTACTACTTCTACCTCTATCTCTTATCTCTATTATAATCTTATACTCGTATACTTAAATCGAATACTAGCTCTTACTAGTATAACTCTATATAGAGCGTATAAATATCTTCTAAGAAGCTCGATTAGTAGTAAGTACGACGTAAGATACTACTCTTCTATATAATAGCTCGCTATTCTAAGTTACTAGTATTCGTAAAACTACTGATATCTATATATCGAGAGTACGAATTACTAATACTTATATAACTAAAGATACTAAAGATATTAATATCTAATATTTATATATAAAAGAGATTAAAGTTTAGATATTATATAGTTAGCTTTTTAGCTTTTATTATTTAGTATTAATTATATTAGATAAGACTTAGCTATTAAGATATTAAAATCTCACTTCTTATTCTATATATAGTATTAGCTCTTTTTTCTACTTCTTCTTCTAATTTCTCTCGTTCTCTTTATTATTATTATTATCGTTCTTATATACTACGAGCTTATATTTAATAAAGTCGAGAAAATACTTATTATTAAGAAACACGTCTATAGAGCGTACTTAAGAGACCTGCTTTTTAAGAGCTTTTTTAATAGCTTTTAGAGCTCTTTTAGTAGACTTTTTAGTACTAGAAGTAGTATTAGTATTATACTATTCCTAGAGAAGGTATATTAAGTAAAAAGAAAAGTAAAAGAGTATAAAAGTAGTAGTAGAAGTAGTAGAAGTAAATAGAGAAAATTTAGTACTAAAATAATAATTTTTTTAGTAGAGCTTTTTAAATATAAGAGTATAAGTGTTAGTATAACTTATGGTTATAAAAGCGATGTAAAAAGAGTTGTATTATCGTTCGTATATACTAAGTAAAGCTAGCTACGATGCCTACTTAAGTAGCCTCTAAGCGAGTATACGTATATCTACATATACTAATCTAAATTACTATTTACCTCTTAAATATATACTAACACTAGTACTTCTTTAAAATAATAGAAGTTACTTAAAACTATTAAAAATTATATATCTAAGCTAACTAATTAGAGCTCTCTATTCTCTATTCTTAACTAATAAGGAGGCTCTATTTTAGTCTCTTATTTCATTCTACTTATTCTATAAGATTAATATCTAGCTTATTAGTATTAATCAACTTTTATAAGGTATTATAGCAACCTTTTTTAGTTATAGTATTAGTAGGATTACTCTTACTATTAATCTATTTAATCTTATTAATCTCTTTTAATTTATATACTTCTTATAAGTATATAATATTAATTATTAGTTGCTTCTCTTTAGTTATACTTAATTTAGCTATATATTTATAAATAGACTTTAAATTAGTATATACTATAAGTAGTACTTTAAATCTTAAGATGTTTTTAAAAGTTAATTTTATTAAAACTATAATGTTAAATCTAAAGCTTATTATATATAATTCTAATACTAAAACGTTATAGATAACTCTCTTATATTTAGTAGAAGACTAATATAAGATATTAGTATTATTATCTTTATTTATAAGAGTAATAATATAATCGATTTATGATAATAAGTCTTTATTATTAGTAAATAATCTATTAGTAAAAGTATATAACTTTAGAGAAGATTTATTTAATTTAATAAATTTAAGTCTTTTTAAAAGATTATTAATTTACTATTAAATTCGCTTATTAAGAAGTAAAATATTATTATCTTAAGAATTAATAGTTTAGGTAGTATATAATAAGTTAAAAGTAGCTTTAGGCTAGGATATTATAGCTAAGTATATCTCTCTAATATATTATATAATATATTAATCTTTAGTATTTACTATATATAATATCCTTTTTATATTAGATATTTTAAATAGAGCCTTTTATACTAAATCTAAGTATTTTATATAATCTTAAGTAAGAGATATAGAGCTATTATAATACTTAGTAATTAGTTCTTTATTAAATTTAATTAGATAGTTAATAGTAAGCTCTTCTCTCTTTTTAGATATAAATCTAGCTTTGTTAATAGTAAGCTCTTCTTTATTAGTAAAAGCGTTATTAGTAAGTATAAGGGTATTATTAGTTTAAAGGCTTATTATACTAAAAGGGGTATTTAACTTTACTTACTTATTATACTAGTATAATTTAATATATAAAAGATAGAGGTTAAAAGTTAACTATTCTATTATAAGCCTTATAATATAGTGTTTATAGTATGTTATAAACTAGTAATTACTAGCTTCTAGAATACTATATAGTAGTCTAATTACTTTAAAGAATATATCTTCTTATTAGAGATAACCTTTAGAAGAGTATATAAAGAATTTCTAATTTAAGTTAGTTAACAATTATATATATACTTATATAATATCTTAAATAAATACTTATAAACTTAGAAGTATTATAATAAGTATAAGGATTATTCTCTAGCTTACTCTCTAAATATTAGACGTCTAAGTAAGTACTAGCAACTTCCTAGTATTATTATATACTTAGATTACTAATCTTAACTTTATAAAAGTAAGTACTATACTCTTAAATTTAATATTATCTATAAAGCGTAATCTAAATATTCTAGTATTAAGAGGTAATTCCTTCTAAGTAATAATCTTAAAAATACTATAATTAGTTAATCTATTAATCTCTTTTTATCATAATTTAACATATATTATACTATTATTAGCTATAAAGACTTTAATATTATAAGGTTTACTTAAATTAGTAAGAAAAGTTTTAATATTCTTAAGAGTAATATAGTTAATATTATTAATAAAAGTGTCTAACTACTAGAATAACGCTTTAATATTACTTAGAGACTTTAAATACTTTTAGAGCCGTCTACGTCTACGCTTCTAAAGAGGTTCTAGTATAGTTTCTAGAACATTAGTATTCTAGCGAATCTATAACTATTAAAGTTAGTATTAGAAGGAAGGTAAATATTATTTAATATCTTATCTATCTTATTACTTAAAAGTTCCTTCTTTTTTATAGAGTTATAGTATTATTTTAAATAGTACTATACTAGAAACTTCCTTAGTTACTAGTACTATTCTAGAAGTTTTAGAAGTTTTAATAAAGTATAGCTTTATAATTATAGATTAAAACTTTATAAGACTACTTAGTAGTACTATAATATAGTTCTTATTCTCAATTCCTTAAAAGATAAAAGGTCTTATCTAAGACTTTATATACTCCTTTTATATAAAAACGTTTAAATTTAAGAGTAAGTTCTTAACTTAGTTAATTAGCCTATTTTATATATTAAGAGCTTTTTTAACTTAGTAAGATATAATCTACTTTTATACTTCTTAAGTAGCTTTCTTATAGGTCTCTAACCTTGTAGAAATCGGTTATAAAGGTATATTGTTTATAGTTATTTAAGTATATACCTTATATATTAATAGAGTAGAGACTAGACTATTTAGGCCTACTATATCGTTAATTACTTTAAAAGCTATTTAAAGTACTAAACTTTATAAGAGATAAGGCTCTTGTTTATATATAATATTATATACCTATTAAATTAGTTTATAATATTATTCTACTATACTAATTAAATTATATATCTTAACTAGTATAGTTTTTACTATAATACTTATTCTAGTAGTAGAGTATATAAAGTCTTTTTTAATAAAGTTTATCTTAGTATTTATAATAATATAATTAAGAGGTCTAAGATATATATTAATTTAATATCTTTAGAAGACCTCTTATATAGTTATTACTTTTATATCTAGTAAAAAGTTACCTACTTAATACTTTATTACTTTATTTATATAGTATAAGACTACTTACTTATTAAAAAAGAAAGTATTAATTAAAATACTATAATTAAATTTAAGGTTATTATAAAAAGTAAACTTAAATCAGCTAGGCGAACTTCTATACTTTTAATAGTATTTATAAAATTTAGTAAGATGTTAAAGAATACTTTAGTTAATACAATATCTAGCTCTTTCTAGTACGTGTTATAATCTTAGTACTAATAAGTAGCTAAATCGCTTATTAAGTTATTAAATATTAATATTTATAAGAAATATTAAGTACTCTTATATAAAGTTATATATAGCTTTATCTTAGAGTAGAAAAGAGTATTTAAATCGTTATATAATAAAGAACCTTTTAACTTTTAATTCTTTCTTATTCTCTTAGATAAGTATATTTTAAAGATTATTTAGAGTAATATTCAAGTTATCTATATTATTAATATAAAGGATAAAAGAGGTATTAGATTATACTATATAGAATTTAACTCTTTTAATTAGTATGTTAATTATTATTAATCTTAAAGATAGAGTATATCTCTTACTAAACTAGATATTAAATTAACTCTTTATACCTTTATTAATTAGAATACTTTTAATAAGTCTAATATATACAAGATATTAGTTATATCTTATACTTAACTTTTAAGCTATCTTAGTATTAATTATTATACTAAAGAAGTTCTCTTTTATATATTTTTTAGCTATTATTATAAACACCTCCTCTATAAATTCGTATATAATATTAGAAGTATTATTTAAGTTATTCGAGTTTTATAAGATATATCTATTAATAATATATTTTTATAATAAACTTATTAAATTTATAATAAGTTATTTAGTATTTAAATTATTAATAAATCCTATAAAAGTAATATTATAATAGATAACTTCGTTATCTAAGCTAGTATCTAATAAGTAACTATCTTCTTTTAATAGAGTAATAATATAAAGAGTCTCTAATATCTCCTTTTTTTAGGTATTTTAAGTATATACTATATTTGTATTATATACCTTTCTAGTATACCTATCTCGCTTCTCTTTAAAATGTCTAGAATTCTTATTAGTCTATTTAGTAAAGTAATAGTCTTACTCTTCTTAACTATAATCTTAAGATAAATGATCGTCCTTTCTATATATATAATATATCTTCTTCTTCTTATATTAATCTATACTATTAAATTTATTTATACTACTATATTATCTACTCTTATAAAAGTGCCTCTTAGTTATTATAGTTTTATTTATAACTGTCTCTAAGTAGACTTTTATATAGGATTAGATTGAACTTTATAGAAGAGTAATAGTATTAGAAATTAAAGAGTCTTAAGATAAGGTTAATATTATAATAGTATAATCTAAGACCTTTTTATATACTAAAATTAGCTTATTTAAAAACTAACTATTAGTATAAAAGTCTATAGAGAGAGAAAATCTTAGTAAATTAAGTCTTAATAATATATTCTTAAAAGACTATAATATTAATACTCTAAATGCTTAAATTATCTCTTATAAATTAATATTATTTTACTTAGATAATTAGCCTCTTTTGTAAAGTTTATCTTTAAAGTATTGTTATATAAATATAGATAAAACTTTAAAAGATTAATTATTATATTTATTAAAAAGTATAGTATAAAAGTAATTTAAAGCGTTACCTTTTAGTATAGTAAGAAAGGTAAGAGAGTAAATCGCTAGTAATACTCTACTTCTCTTATATATATCTTTAAAGATTATAACTTTAATAGTAAAGTTATCTTCTTTTCTACTATACTTTTAATTATTCTTATATACTTTTATAAGAGTATCTAATATATAAGAGTAGTCTTAACTCTTTAAACTTTAAGAAGTTAATTCTAGTTTAAAATATACTATATTTATTTGTACTAGTAGTCTTTTATTAGGATTATTCTATTACTAATTATATTCTAGATATTTAGAGGTATTATTAAAATCGTTACTACTAGTATCTTTGCTAAATTAATAAGATATAAAGAAGGATGTTTAGTTATCTTTTAGTAGACTTAAAAGTTAGATTAAAAGTTATACTAAATCGCTTAGGTCTTTCCTTTTAGTTAGTAGGATTAAAGTTATTAAAGGTGTCGGTTATTATATTAGTTATTATTATTATTATTATTATTATTATTATTATTATTATATAGTAGATGCTTATAAAGCTTCGTCTCTAGTCTTCGTCTTAGATTAGGTGTTTCGAGTAATATTTTTAGTTAGAGGTTATTATTATTAGAGTTGTTATTACTATAGCTTTTGTTATTCTTTAGCGTGTTCTACTATATATTTGTAATAGGATCTTAATTCTTTAGTACTAGCTTCTACTAATACTATATCTTTTAATTCTTTATCTAACTACTTAGTTTAGTTAACCTTAGTAGCGGTGTTATATAGTACTTAAAATATAAGTATCTTATGTCTATCTATCTTAACTTATATACCTCTTCTATAAAGTGTTTATTATAACTTAGTAGTAGTAGATTAGTAGATTTTAGTGAATTTATCTTAATTCTATCTTTTAAAGTCTACTTAAAATTCGTCTTAAAGAAGAAGGTCTTCGTTCTCTTCTTTAGTATACTTCTCTTCTTATTTAATAGTAAAAAGTGTCTCTTCTATCTATATTGACTTTAGCTTTAGTACTAGCTTTAGAGCCTATTTTAGTGTCGAAGTTAAAGCCTCTAAAGTCGTTAGAATTAGTATTAGAGTGTCTGTTATATTATAGATGTTATAGATATTATTATTACTTAAATTAAATTTAGATATTATTAAAAGTCTATTTATACTTTACTTAGTAGATAAAAGAGAATTTAGGTTTTAGGTAAATAAGTGTCTTAGAGAGTATGAATTATCTTAGTAAATAAAAGAAGGTTAGTAAGTATAACGGCATACCGTTCTATATAGCCGAGATTATATAGTATATACCGTATATACAAGGTTTTAGTAGTTGTTGTTTTGTATTATCTAATTTAGGAAGGTTATATACGTTTATACGTTCGTTCGGACTTTCGGACGTACTTCGTAGGGTTCAGGCTTTTGTATTAGCCGACGTATGTCGTTGTTTAGTTTCGTATCTCTTTTTGTCGTCTAAACCTCTTATATATAGCAGCCTACTCTTCTAGAGTCAGAAAAGGCTAGTTTAGCCTTTTCTTCTATATTAGGCCTAGTATTTATATACGTTATTCTACTATACGTACTTCTATATACCTCTACTATAGTTATATATATTTTATGCTATTATATAAAAAGGCTAAACTCTACTTCGCTAGTAATAGTATTTATAATATCTCTTTGAGCTTTTTATCGCTTTTATTTCACTTTAGGCCTAAATCGGTCTATTATAATAATATTCTTAAATAGCTAGGATTCTAGAGATCTCCTAGACGGCTAGTAATATTAGAGTTTAGTATTAGTTATAGACAGCTAGTAAAAATCGTGTCTTATACGTTATAGGATTTAAATACGCTAAGTATTTAGAATCCTAATAACTCTCTCTATATAGAGACTACTATATATAGGTTTAGTAAATAAGTTAATATACTATAGTTATTACGAAGGCTTCTAAATCTACTCTTACCCCCCCCCCCCTTCTAATATTATATCGAAGTTCTAAGAAGACTTTAGATCTCTCTCTGAATTAGTTCTACTACGAGGCGTTAAACGACCTTCTAAGGCTACCCCTCTTTTAAAAGACTCTCTGAACCCTTTCTAAACTGAAACTATACGCTGAAAATATAAAAGGTTCTAGAACTAAGACTTTTTAAATATAAACAATAATTAGACAAGATAGAGGTATAAAAATAAAAGATAAAACGATTAATTAGCTAAGAGATAGAAGACAAAATTACAAGCGAACTTTAAAGTTAAAAACACTCTACTTCTAAGCCCTCTCTAAACCCTTACTAATCTAACTCTTATTTAACTCTTCTTTACTTTTAAGCTCTAATTTAGACCTCTTTTGTTTAAGAGATACTACTGCTCTTAATACCTTTCTACTACTTTCTAACTCTTAAATCTTAAATCAGATATAAATTAGTTAAAATACGCTTTCTATTAGAATAAAAAACTTAGAAGCGAGCTCTTAGCTAAGTTATTACTATTAGTCCCGACTAAATATTATCTAACTCTAAGCTTCTCTTAAACCTCTACTAGTGAATAACCTAAAAAGACTATAATTACTTAGTTATAGACCGAGTCCTAGCTACTAGTACAAAGGTTATAAAAGAGATAGAAGTGGAATTAAGAAGAAGATTATACTAAAGAAACTTTTACTAACTTCAAAAGGTTACTTTTTAAATATAGCTATACTTAGAGAAATACTAGAGTTAGACAGGTTCTTCTATATATAGGACAAGATTATACCTTAGCCTTAAAACATGTTTACTACTCTTAAAAGACGCTAGAATTATAACTTTACTAAAATAGTAAATAATCTTTTAGCTATAGATAAGAAGACACGCTAAAACGCTAAGTTATAATATATTAGTACTATAGTTTAGAATACCCCTTCTTATCTAGTTTAGCTCTAAATTCTCTACGATCTAATAGTAACTCTTTCTTTGAAATTAGAAGATGAATAAGTTCTTAAGTACCTTAAAAGGAATAAGGTAGCTTACGAGCCTAAGTAACACAGTTTCTATAATAGTACTAATAAATGTTATACTTAAAACTATACCTCTTTTTGTTATCTTGAATATTAGATAGTATTTTCAAATTCGGTAATAACTTCGCCTTTAGCTAGTCGAAACTACTCTTTTTATTATCTCTGGATACTTGGATAAGAATTTTAACTTCGATAACTTAACTATAACTTCGCCTTTAACTAGCTAAAACTCCTCCTTTTGTTATCTTAAACTTTAGATAGTGAAACTCTAATAACTTTGGAAATAACTTCGCCTTTAACTATCTAAAACTCCTTCTTTTATTATTCTGAACATTAGATAGCATTTTTAATATTTAGTAATAACTCTTTTAACTAGCTGAAACTCTACTGACTTTGATAAGAGTCTTATATTCTTTACTTTCTTTTTACTTCTAACTAGGCTAAAAGTCCTTTTTTTATTCTTTGAATTAGATGTGAATTAGTATACTCTCGAAGTGAGCTCTTAACTAAGTTATTACTGTCACCTTTAACGTTACCTCTTAATAAACGACTTCTAACTCTACTCTAAATTCGCCTCTAACTCTATTTTAAACTTTTTGAACTTTTTAAACTTTTTAAACTTTTAAACTTTAAACTTTTTACTTTAAAGTTTTTTTCTAACCTACTAGACAAGATTAGACTATACTCTTTTTACGAATACTTGCTTTTGATATTAAAGAATTAGAAACGAAGTCTCTTTTATAAGTATCTACGAATTAGGTTAGTTATGATTTAGAACCTATTTTAACATCTTATCTCGCTTATGATAATTTTAATAAATAAAGTATCTACGAACTCGACTAACTTATAATAATATAATAATATAATACTTATACTATTCTAATTTAGCCTTAAACGATAAGAGATATATAGACTCAAGGATAAGTCTTTTTTAAGAGAGAGGGATATAACGGTATACCGTCTTATATAGCCGAGATTATATAGTATATACCGTATATATAAGGTTTTAGTAGTTATTATTTTATATTATCTAATTTAGAAAAGTTATATACGTTTGTACGTCTGTCTAGACTTTTAGACGTACTTCGTAGAGTTCAGGCTTTTATATTAGCTAACGTATATTATTATTTAGTTTTATACTCCTTTTTGTCGTCTAAACCTCTTATATATAATAGTCTACTCTTCTAGAGTTAGAAAAGGCTAGTTTAGCCTTTTCTTCTATATTAGGCCTAGTATTTATATACGTTATTCTGTTATACGTACTCTTATATACCTCTACTATAGTTATGTATATTTCGTGCTATTATAGTAAGAAGTCGATATTTGTAATTAGCGCTTCTTATTTTAAGAAGCGTTTATAGTATATTATTAAAAAGTTGTTAAATAGTAGAAGAAGTTATAATCGGAGAAGGGGAGTCTACTAGTGATATTAAGTTTACTTTTATATAAGTATATCTATAGTAGAAATATACGAAGTAACTAAGTATCTAATCTATATGTCTACTAATTAGTATTAGTATAACTTATGGTTATAAAAGCGATATAAAAAGAGTTATATTATCGTTTGTATATATCGAGTAAAGCTAGCTACGATGCCTACTTAAGTAGCCTCTAAGCGAGTATACGTGTACCTACGTATACTAATCCGAATCGCTATTTATCTCTTGAATATATACCGACAATAAGTAAATTATTCTTAAATTTCTATATTATTATATACTTTAGTAGAATTTAAAGAATAAGATAATAATTTAATTATTTAGTCGTCTTAGAGCTTGAAATATAAGATTAGAACCGCGTTCTACTAAATTATATAAGTTAAATAACGAACTAAAGAGATAGTATATTATTTAAATACTATCACTATATATAGAAGAGGACTTCTAAGAGATATTAATTACTTTATTCTTTACTATACTATTATCTAGTTTATATCTAAATATATAATTAGATTATAATATTTCTTAAATAAATTAAGAGATATAAATAATACTTTATATATTTAAGAGATATAGCTATAAAGAGTCGAATTCGTTTTTAAAGAACTAAATAGCTTTATTAGATTTAAATAACTTTTAATTTATTTAGAAGATATTAGTAGAATTATTAAAAGCTTAGACTTTTAAAAGAGAAAGTTAAAGAGTTTAAGATCTCTTATATATATATAGATTAGACAAAGTAGCCTCTATATTAAAGTAGTAAAAGATTAAAAGATTAAAGTCTTAGTATTAGATTAAGTATTTATAAATAGATATATCTAATTACTAATTAATATATAATCTACTATTTATATTAAATAAGTAAAAGGCTTAAATTAATTCACTTTTATATATAAATTATACTTAATCTTAGTAGATAGATATAAGAGAGTATCTCTTTTATTAAAAAGTCTAGAGAGCTAGCTTTTTAGAGAAAAGATAAGTATTTTATACTATTACTATAAAAATATATCTAGAAGTTAGATAAGACTCTAAGAAGATAAAACTAAGGTTATTTCTACTTTTTAGAGAAGTTAATATTTTTATTAGTTTTATTAGTTTAACTAGTTAAGTATATATTTAAGTATTATAAGTATTAGATACTTTTAAATAACTATTTAAGTTATATCTATAGTTTTAAGAGTATTAGTAATTTGAAATATAATAATATATATATATATATATATATATAT